>JALIZH010015937.1:0-21383 GCA_030522465.1 Rhipicephalus appendiculatus | reverse complement strand
CCCACATATGAAACGTTTTTCACACATATGAAACATATGGAAAGTTTAAAAAAATGATTATTCATCAGCATCAATTCATAGCCCTGTTGAAATTAGAATTCAACTAACGTGTGTGCCGCGGTATAGCTAATCTGCAGCGTATAATGCTACCTCATGTATTACAGAAAAGGCACGCTACAAAGTATATTACGCGCTGCGTACGCAATATGGTTTCCGTCTTTTGTACTACTCTGTTTCAAAATACATCGATAAGTTTATGCCTGGAGAAGAAAATGTACATTCTTTGTCAAGCATTAACATAATGTGATTCTCCATAGTAGGTTTTTGCTTTACTAATTTTTATTTTGTCCACGTTTTTTACAACTCTCATATATTTAACTTGCACATATTTTGTGTCCGTTTCAATATGTTCTACGTGATCTGTGTTATGTAAGCAAAATATGTGTTGCGTGAGCGTAACTAAATCATTCGTTTCTGTTGGTTTTGTTGCATAAAACTGTGCTACTTTCACTGTTTCAACGCAGCTTTAATCCCACTTTCTTCTGCAACTTATGTGCATCTGGGTATACCGTATGTGACGAAACAAATAATCAACTAATTAGTGTCATTTTATTTGTTTGTTTGCTTGCTTCCCTCTCTATTCGCTCATACTTAGCGAAAGATTAGCAAATGGGCACATTCAACTGGACAAGCACAGCCAAATAATTTGAAGCTGTTTAGCATAATGAAAGGAACGAATCAGATAAAAAGATCAGTGAAACCAACTTACATATTCGAAAAGTAATTCTATTGTATGACTAGGAACATGCTTATTTGCAAGGAATGGTCCGTACTGGATGAGGAAACAGTTTTTTTTTAACGTGGCAAGAAGCTGTACGCGAGCATGTTGGTGTAGAAATGAAGGGTATTCAATAAGCGTCATCAGTAACGAGGCGACATTTTGCGCAGACACGAGTGCGATGGCCCGATGCTTCCCCGAGGACGTGTGCGTGGTTCAGATGGACGTGCAGAGCCCCGTCACCGCTCAGAGGTCCGGAATCAAGGGGCGGTGGGACTCCACCGTTTGCGTGCTCGTGTTCTTCGGGACACCCGGCGTCGCGTTCGAGTGCGAGTGGTCGCCGTACGTCGAGTGCGGGGTGCCCGCGTCCGCGGCGGCTCTTTTGACACCCTGAAACGCTCCATGCCCGTCTGCGGCAGTGAGGTACGACTTCGGGGCCGGAATATATACATGCTCTGCACCAGACACGCTCGCCAAGACTACAAGTTCGTGCTTTCTATCTGTTTTTAGCGGCACAAGTACGGAGGGACCCGCTTGTTTCTCTTCCTAGCATATACGGTCGAGCATTAACTTGGCGTTTTCTGAAGATTCATAAAAAAGCAAACTTAAACAGAGAAATCAATGGTTCTGGTTCATATTAGGAGTTAAATTGGATACACAAGATATCGGAGTATAACATCACTTAAGATAACGGCCAAGTAACTGCCAGGTTACAGAATGAAATTTAATTGGTTGATGTTATTGAAATATTCTGAGCAGCTGCGATCGTGGCGCCACCTCGCGGAGCAGATCTCAACCACGCTTTTCTGTCTACCTGGCCTCTGAGAGTCGCTTCAACGAAGCCGTACGAAATCCATGACTCTGGTTCAAGTTAAGAGTTGTATTAAGGCGAAAGACGTAGATGCCTCATCAAACGAGGAAAGTGTGGCGTCAGCACGAACGTTTAAAAAAAGTCCCGTGATCAGAGATTACGACTTGATAACGTCGTTGTGATGCTGCGTATGCCATAATTTGCGACGTCACTATGACGTCATATAACGTGACGTCACGTGCTGACAGCATCATACGGAATCATTGAGGGTTCAAAGGAGCGCCGATTCCGGATTCAGTGGAAAAGCAAGTTTGATGCAGAAGGCTCGCAGTGCCACCATTGAGGAAGTTGAAAACCTCGTTAGGTGCAAAAAGCTTTCTAAGAGGGGGGGGGTGCCAGGATCAATAAATCGACTGGAAAAAAAAAAACAAAGAAGCATATTGTTCACAATTAAGTACAAGTTTACTAACACAGTCAGCGCGAGAGCCACTGTGAACCCCCTAAATCTTCCACTGGGATCGCTTTACATTTTTTAACGCATATTCATTCCCCTCCTCACGTTTAGGGCAGCAAACTGGGCCAAGTTTGCTGCCCTAAACAAGGAGAAGACATAACTGGAGCCATTCTGTGCAGGGTTACCGTTGGGTGGACTTGAAAAGGAGCCAGAACTCAAGCCAAAAGTAGCCAAAAGTAGCCATGCCATTTAATATTATCGCCAAATTTGTAGCCAAGCCTCTCTACGTCCTCGTTTTCTTGCGCAGTGCAAAGATGTTGATTCCAAATCACCAACTAGCCCAAGCATCCGTTTTATCAAGTGGAAGAGAAGTGGTATTATGAGCAGATTTTTTAGTATTGATCAATAAATAATATCATTTTGAATAATTAAATCATAGAAAGCCACCGATAAGTTGGAAATAAATTAAGTGAACGAATTATGATAAATTCATTACGCGTGCATATATTTTATGTAGTAAATATGAGTTCTTGCCAGACACAAAGTTATATTAGAATATTCCAGCCAGCAAGTCAGAAGGAACATGTAAAGTTGAAACAGATTTTCGTTGAAGCTGCAGACCAAATTCTGGTTGTAGATGAACAGGCCAGCTAAATTTTGTTGCAGATATCTGTTTTCTCAAGTTTACATGTGAACACGCACTGCGCATCAGAATTATTCGTAAAACTTGCGCGTAGCATCACAATAGATGGCGGGAAGCTTGAGCACCGAGCTGTCCACGTGTTCATCACCATGCACGCAACTTCGCCACTCCGTATTTGGAGACGCGCTAAGCGTCGCGTAAGGGTGCCTCGATGCGCACCAGCCTACTGGTGGGTGGAGGACGACCGTACGCATCCGCTGAAGCGAGAGAAAAGCCTAAAAACAATGTGTTTCGTCTGCAAAAATGACAAAAAATGGCTACTTAATGCGCCAAATCAGCACTTTAAAAGTAGCCATAAAATAGCCAAGGCGCCAACTGCAAATTTTTGTCGCCAGATGGGGTCGGAAAGTAGCCAATTTGGCGCAAAGTAGCCACCAACGGCAAACCTGATTCTGCGTTTTATTTTTTCCTGTCTTTTCTTGTCCTCGTTCCCTTGTGCCTCCAATTTTTATCAGACCATGCACAAACTAGCCCAGGAACCAGTGCTGGGCAGTATCGAAGATACATGTATCTTAGATACTATCTTAGATACTCTTTGGGTATCTTGTATCTGTATCGCGATACGTCTCGCAAGATGAGTATCTGTATCTGTATTTCTGATACATTCAATAATGTATCGTGTATCTTAAGATACAAGATACTGCTGTAGAAACACCATCGCGCGAAACAATAAACGTCGACCTGAATTCCGGTTCTCCAGCTGATATTGCTACCACTAAGCCACCTGAATAAAACTATAGCGACAGTGGCATTCTTGTATATACTTCCGCCAGAGCGCTCCAGCGAGCATAGATGATGATTTCGGTGTGTCCCAATTGGTGAAGCAGAGTCACGGTACTGTGCTGCGTACTCTAGTGCGTGCGGCGTCTTTCACTCAAATTCGGGTGCCACTATAGTGTGCCTATCGAAGTTTGTTTTGCGTGGTACTTCATTGCAAAGCCTCAATTGAGAATGCAAGAATGGAGCTGCTTTGCGACTCGCGGCTTTCATTCATCAGCTTTTTTGAAAGATCTTTGGTATGTAAGCATGACTTACATACGATGAGATTGACTTACATGCTTATGAGATTCTAACAACCATGGCATTATCGGTGCCGATGCTAGATGTAATAGAACAAGCATTTACGTAACAGGAAATATTTTGACGTACTGTCTCTTTGTTCTTCCAGTTTAATTAATCGAGATGTTCTTTTAATGATAATTTGAATGTGCGCCCAAGTGCTCTCTTTTGATGTCCTCCGTTTGGAGGACAGCATACATTAACTGGGCCTCTGTATAGTTATCGCCCGTCTGTTTATTGTAATATGTCTTTTGTAACCTGCTGCTGAAATACTTTCTTTAAAAAACTCGTAAATATTCACCACACAGCATGTACGCTGCTAAAAAAAATTTGATCTGTCGTTTTTAAGTGCGCTCTACGATGTGTCGAAGCGAAATTGACCCTGAGCTTTGGAGCCATTTCGATGCGACATTTTTAATATTCATTTTAGGGCCTAAAGTGAATATTTAAAATGTCGCATAATCGACCTTACTTAATTAACCAATTAAGCTCAATATAGAAAATACCATAACGAGCTCGACATGACAATAAACCATAAATCTTTGATTTCATTCAGCGGTGGTTAACTACTTTTTTAAAAAAAATAATTGGTTATAATTACGTGAAACACCCTGGATACTTATTCAGTTTGGATGTTTAATACGGAACCGCCTAGCTATTTCACTTAGATATGCTCGTTTTCGTTTTCGTTAGGTCACCGTAAATTATTCTTATTGTTACAAATCTGCAGGTAAGCAGAGCTAAAGGTGGCAATAGTGAATAGCAGTGACATCCTACCGGCGCTTTGTGCCACTACAATTCGTCTGAGACGTTTCTGGGCGCCTCAAGTTCACTCAAAGAAGAAATGATACAAGAGAATATTGCTAACCGACGCTTTACGCCAGCAGACAAGTAGAATATGAAAAATCATTGCAGTTTTATGTCCTCCATGAATTGTGAGCGCTGAATATGTAGTTCATCGTCTTCACACGATGTGTCACAAACAATGTCGCTACCAACACTGTTGCTGCTCTACACATGTTGGTTGATACGGTGTTACGAAAACGGCAATATGCTTGCGGACAAGGCAAGACTGCACAGCGGTATTTGCATAATCATGAGAAGGCGTATTAGCAACGTTTTTGCAAATATACGGCAATCTGCTAGCTGGTCGCCAAGTATAGCAGCGACACCCATCAATCACAAAAGTGTCAAGCAAAAACCACTAACAGCGCAGTGGTTAATGAGCTGTCAGGTTAAGCAGCCAAGCGAATCCGAAAAAGTTGTTTCGGAATGAAACTAATATATCTTGAGGAAGAAAGACAGAAATCTTGTTTTACAAAAAGGTATTTCGTTAAAATTAAACAATGTTGGTCGCAATTAAGAAGTTTTCAACTAAGCACATTTGTATATAGCCCTTTGCTGCTTCATTATATAGATCTATAATAGCTAATTTGCAAATGTATCGAAGTATCTTAAGATACAATTGGGAAGTATCGTATCGGATACAATTATTTCGGAAGTATCTTGTATCAGTATCTCAAATACTTCTTGCCCGAGTATCTTGTATCTTATCGCGATACAATTTCAAAGTATCTTTGCCCAGCCCTGCCAGGAACGTACTTTATATTTAATCTCCCTGTCTTTTTTCTATCCTCTGTATATCTTTCTCTACATGAAAAGTAAGACAGGATTGACTTAGGTTGTGGTCTGCGGGTATGGGAGAGGATGTGACATCGACGGATATTACAGTGCTCAGATAAAATTGTCGCTTTATATGTACTTACTTCGGATGGAAAAACAGCGCAAAATATAGACAAGGACTGAAGAAGAGACGACACGGCGCTGACACGGCGCTCAGTCCTTGTCTATATTTTGCGCTGTTTTTACATCCCAAGCATGAACCACCAACTAGCCCAACTTTCGCTTCTAGTATATGTACTTATTCCACGTTGCCTTCATGAAAGTTTAACTTCTAAGGTCGTTGAACGGTTGCTGCCATTGAAGCAGTGCTAACCAGCATTGACGATTGTTTATCCGCATTTCGCCACCCTTAACTACCCAGATACTTCAGCCTTCGTAACTCATTCATTACCATATCATTATTTAGCCATTCATTGCCCAATATCAACGAACATGGGGCAACATCAGCTGCCCATTAGTGGACGCCAGTCGGTGGCACCAGTCAGAGTACAGAAAAAAAAAACCCATGTTGATATAAAATATATTCTTATTAGACCGAATTATTATTATTCTTTTTGGAGTTATCACTTTTCCCCTCTGTAATTTTCACAACTGCACCGCAAGCGTATTTTTTGTAAGTTCAATGCTTTTTTTTTTAATTATTATGATGACGTACACTCGGACTGTGCCTTTCTTGCCGTTCGTTTTCTTGTACGCAAGCAACGCGCCATTTTCTTTACACATCCCTGGCTATAGCCTTGTCATGTTTCTTGGGCTGTTCAATTTGTTGTTTTTCTAATTGTTTTGTTTTGTATTCTCATTTTTGTGTGTGTATATAAGTACACTTTATAAAGCACACGCCTTAATCGATACTCCCCATGGGGCTTGCAGGGCATCTTGTAATGAAGTAATAAATGATTTACACGGTACTCTGGGCTCACCATATAGGAAGTGTTCAGAGCTTGACTGAAGCTCAATATATCGTTGTGGCCTCTATGTTTTCCCTCCCAGGAGGTGCACCGACATCGAAACACGGGACTGCCAGCACGGTTCGCCCTTTACATTACCAGCGCTTTTACTACCGGCGTGATGTTCAAGCGGCAGCCGAGCCTGTACGGTGTGGGTGCCAGCGTCCTCTGGACCCCACGAATTCGCGTCTACCACGGCGCTTCTCGAGAGAGCCTCCCTGCACAGGCCTATTGGGGCGTATTGTCGTTCGGGGAGAACTTGAAGACCACGTGCCTCAAGTACGCCGGCTGGACGACGGTGTACCAACTGTGGCAGCACCTACAAAGCTTCCGAGAAAGCCTCGGCGACATCAGCGACGTCGCGGTTCTCTTCTTCCAGGAGGGAGAGCTGAAGCCGTCCGTCCAGCAAACCGTATGTTTGGCCTTCGATGACGCCGCTTACGTTGTGGGCACCGCCTGCTCGCTGGATCTGGACACGAATCCGTTTGCGTTCGGCCTCGAACCGGGTGGAGATACGCAGACCTCGATCTGTCTCCAGACACCGGTCATCGTGCTCGTCGTAACGATTCGCTAAGACCAAAGCTCACATGGCAGGGGGAAAGTATGTGCGACTCAATGGTTCACCTTATGCCCCCCCCCAACCCTCACTGCCATTGTAACTTTACACGTCGTGAGCCGACTTTGCTTGTGTAGCACGTCCTCTAGACGGGAGAGCCCTTGAGAGAGCAGTATCGACAGGCGTTGCCATGTGCCTTTCAAGGCCGATGGTCAGCGCGCGAGTAGAATAAAAGACCTGCGTCATGAAATATAATACTTCGATGTACGGCTTGCGCTCTTTAATTGGAGGGGCCTCCATTCATACTATATCAGCACGAATGACTTAACTGGGAATGGAACGGCACTGAAAATAGGACGGGCACAGAAAGACGGGACGAAGCGTTCGCCACCTCCGTAAGGAGACGGTGAACCTAATCCAAAAGCGGCAACTGCACAACGAGGGAGAGCTTGTGCCAATGCCTACTTACAATACAATATATATATATATATATATATATATATACATATATATATATATATATATATATATATATATATATATATATATATATATATATTACGTATGAGGAAGGGTTTATTCAGACGCGATGCAACGGTAGACTCGAAGATGTTGAATGGCCGCGCACTGAGGACCTTTTTTCACACGGCAAACGTCCTATTCTTCTCTAATCTACCTGTTCCCCGCTACACAGATGCGCATACCCAAACTGCGTACACGGTAACATTTCCCTCCGCGCAGACGAAGCCCACCGGTAAGTTAATTCGCTCATGCGGTCGATAACAGCGTAAGGTCCGGCGTAGTGCGCCAGAAGTTTTAGGGGCGAAGCTCCTAATGGTGTGGGTCTGTCCTTCCTCTAGTAGTAGTCGTAGTAGTAGTAGTAGTAGTAGTAGTAGTAGTAGTAGTAGTAGTAGTAGTAGTAGCAGTAGTAGGTAGGTAGGGAGATAGCCACGTATAGTGGAATGTACCCACTCCACGTGATAACGATGACGATGACGCAGTATAGTGGAATGTACCCAGTACACGTGATAACGATGAAGTATAAGCGCGTTCCAGTATAGTGGAATGTACCCACTAGACGTGATGACGATGATGCTGATGTCCATGAAGTATAAGCACGTTCCGGACCACACATTCTCTTTCTGCCATGGATGAAAACGATCGAGTTTTGCCCACTCATCATCATTCACTTCGTGGATATGGCGTGATTTTTTTTCGCATAACCCACGCTTTCGAGTTGGAGTCCACAGCAACACTAGGTCACCGTGGTTGTACGTCACGTGTCGGTGTCGGCGGTCAAAACGTGCTTTCGAGCGATCTTGTGAAGCAAGAGTACGCAAATAAGCAAGGCGTCGGGCTTCTTCTGCACGACAGATGATCTCGGATACACAGGGATCATCGTGGTCCGAAAATGGGAAGATTGTATCGAGGGTATGTCGAGGCGGCCGGGCATATAGAAGAAAGAAAGGACTGTAGCCGGTAGTTTCGTGCTGTGCGGTGTTAAATGCATAGGTGACGGAAGGTAGAACGCTGTCCCAGTTGTGACCTGATGCGACATACATGGATATCATGTTCGTGAGGGTTCTGTTTGTTCGTTCCGTAAAACCGTTTGTCTGGCGATGATATGGTGTAGAGTGCCGAAATCTTCAAGTACATAAGCGAAGCATCTCTTCCACCACGTCTGCAGTGAATTGTCGCCCCCGATCACTGATCACAAATTTAGGAGGTCCATGTCGTAGAATGACAAAACGTAGCATGAAGAAGAATACATTGGCTGCAGTCGCCGATGGTATAGCAGCCGTCTCGCAGTACCGAGTAAGGTGATCTGTGCACACGACTATCCAGCGATTTCCCCCAGAAGACCGCGGAAAGGGCCCAAGAAGGTCGATTCCGACTTTCTCGAATAGTGTTCTTGGAGGCGGCACAGGATGGAGTAGTCCCGAGGGAGCACTTGTAAGGCGTTTGTGACGTTGACACTCGTTGCAGCTAGCCACGTACTGTTCCGTCGTCTGGCGCATTTTGGGCCAGTAGAACCTTTCTTGAAGGCGGGAAAAGGTTTTCGCCGTGCCTAGATGACCGGATGTTGGATCATCATGCATAGCTTGCAAGACGGAAACGCGGAGACTCTTCGGAACCACCAGAAGATATCGTGAGCCGTTTGTAGTTTAATTCTTTTTGTACACTAGCCCGTCGCGTATGCAGAAACGAGTAGCAGACGATTTTGGTTCGGTACTAAGAAGTTGCTGTATGTGGCCATCCCTTTGCAGCTCGGTCTTAAAGGCATTCGTATCGGGAAATCGTAGGTCCAGTGATGAGATATAGGTGTCGAAATTGTCCGCGTCACAGTCCGTTGTTGGAAGCGGCAGTCGCGAAAGACAATCTGCGTCAGCGTGACGTCCGCCACTTTTATAAGAAACTGTAAAGTCACATTCCTGTAGACGAAGTGCCCAACGCTCAAGTCGACCAGATGGGTCACACAGGTTGACCAACCAGCAGAGAGAATGATGGTCTGTCACGATGGTAAAGGGGCGTCCGTACAGGTATGACCGGAAGCGCTGCACTGCGAAGACTACTGCGAGGCATTATTGTTCTGTGATGGTGTAGTTGCGCTCGGCCTTGCTTAGCGAGCGACTTGCATACGCTACGACGTGTTCTTTGGTATCGAAGCGTTGAACCAACACAGCGCCTACACCAACACCGCTAGCGTCTGTGTACAGTTCTGAGGGGGCCAGAGGATCGAAGTGTCGAAGAATCGGATGAGACTTCAAAAGGAACTTCAACTCAAAAAAAGCAGACGCACATTCCGGGGTCCAATCAAACTGCACTCCTTTCTGAAGCAGGGACGTTAGTGGGTGCGCGATATTGGCAAATCCAGGAATGAAACGACGGAAGTATGAGCAAAGGCCCAAAAAGCTGCGCAGTTCTTTTACTGGGTGAGGTTGCTTGAACGCCTCCACTGGGGCCGTCTTCGCGGGATCCGGTCATATACCTTCTTTGTCCACAAAGTGTCCAAGGACGAGAGTTTGGCGCTCTCCAAAACGACATTTCTTTGTGTTGAGCACCAAGCGTGCTTTGCTTAGGCAATCCAGCACGAGATCGAGACGTGGGTTGTGCTCACAGAAGATGCGCCCTAAAATCACTACATCGTCCAAATAACACATGCACACTTCCCACTTTAAACCACGCAGAATGTTGTCCATGAAGCGCTCAAAAGTTGCAGGTGCATTGCACAGCCCAAACGGCATCACATTAAACTCAAAAAAGCCCATCTGGTGTAATAAATGCCGTTTTCTCCTTGTCTTCCTCGTGCATAGGGATCTGCCAGTATCCTGACCTCAAATCAACGGACGAAAAGTAAGAGGCCGATGAAAGGCAGTCTAAGCATCGTCAATCCGCGGTAGTGGGTATACGTCTTTTTTGGTAATAGCGTTAAGGCGGCGGTAGTCGACGCTAAATCGCCATGTTCCGTCTTTTTTCTTGACTAAAATTACTGCGCAGCCCACGGATTACATGATTCCTGAATCACATTTTTCTTTAGCAGTTCGCAAACCTGTTCATTGATCACTGTGCGTTCCGAAGGCGATACACCGTATGGTTTCTGTCGGAGAGGCCTGTAGGATGCCGTGTCTATTCGGTGCTTTACACGAGAAGTAGGGAAGGATGGTGGAGTCAGGATCTGTGAAAAATCGAAAAGACCGGCATGTTTACGTAGAATGCTCGCGAGTTGATGACGCTCGTTCGTGCTCAGTGACTTGTCTATTATAGCCATAATGGAGGTAGGTGTCCAAGGCGTGCAGATGGACGAAATGGGTCTTATCCGGGGAATCGCTGCTCTCTCCAAGGGTGGCAAGTGAGTATACTTGATTTTGACGTATCTCCACAATATATATATTACATCGAGAGCTGTTATGAGGTCAAAACAGCCGCTTCTGGCGCCGTAGAAGTTGGCCGCCGCCGCCGTCGGTCTCCTAAACCACTATCGCGCGAAAAGAAAGCGAAATGAGAAAGAAAATATTTAAGATGGAACGGGATTTGAACCGCGGCCCACTTCGTGGCAGCCGACGATTCCACCACACAGCCGTGCCGGTGCCTGAAGCTTCATCACAAAAGACCATATCCAGGATTGATGTCTGGTAGGAAGAACGTTAGCATGTGTAATATAGGCTGGCCTAAGTAAGATAACCAGGCGTCACACCATGCGACTTGTGTAACCAGACGTCACCCTATGCGAGTTGCGTAACGAGTGGCTCGTTGAACGCTTCCAAGCCACTACAAAAGGTTAAGCCATAATTCTTCATTGTCATCAGCCACAGCATCGACAAACTGCACATAATGTCTTACAGGCCTGTGGCGAGTACCACACTTTTCAGAAGAATGACGAGTAGTGGCACAACGGGCGCTTCCCTACTTCACAAGAATTTTCGTGGTTTATGACGTAGTGGGTACCTCGTAAGCGTTACTTGCCAATGAATCAGGTTAACATTTGTAAATAGCATGATAGGAGAATAAGATAACGACTGGGCGTCGCACAATGCGAATTACGTAGCTAGTAGGTCGTTTAGAACTTCGAGCCCATTACAAACGGCTCAACCATAATTCTTCATCGTCATGAGCTACCGCATCAACAAAGTGCACATTATCGTTTACAGGTGTGTAGCGCGTGCCTTGCTTCTCCGCAAAATGACAAGTAATGCCGTAATGGGTGTTTCCCTACTTCAAAAAAAAAAAATATGATTTATGGTGTGGTGGGTACCTTCAAAGTGTACTTCTGTTAGTTTCCCCGAGAGTGTTTGCAACAGGCTCTAGAAAGGCTGCTCTTCCAGTTTTCGCTGTGGCTGTCCTACGTTTCCCGAGCAGGCCTGGCTTTTTAGGGTAAGGTGGGGCAAAATGCGACAAAAATGTGAAAATAGTGAATATTTTTTTTTTATTTCACTCGTTACCGTTAAGCGTCAATGCAGAAACTTTCCTTTGGGTACAAGGTATGTGCTACAAAAATACGACCTTGTTGCCACTGTTCAAAGGTTTATTTTAAAAAGAAATAAAACATGTACCAGATGTCTCATTTTGCCCAATCTGGGGGGCAAAATGAGATGCAGCGTGGGGAAAAACGAGACAGTGTGAAAAAGTTTAATTCCTTCAGTTTTTGCAGCAGTAGCACCTGAAATTCACTCCGAGGGCCCCCACGCAATCTTTATGACCCCACTCCTTGCACTCCACGCATTGAATCCAGACAGAACCCGGCGCTGTGTTGCTCCACTCCAAACTCCTTGCAGATCGAACGCCGCCAGTCTTTCTTTGCGCTAATGTTGTCTTTTGTTGAGCGCTTGCAATTCATTGGATTATTCAACAATTGGGGGCTAGATATATTTTGACGCACCTTCTTTGCCTCTTTTTGCTGTTTTGATGGAAAACTGCACGGGCGTTCCGTCGCTTTCAACTTCGTCAGCCAGGCTTTGTGAGGCGATGAATTTAAAAAGCGCTTTTTCTTTAATTTCAATACTGGAGAAATGTCATTAAAATTCGATCCCAAGACGTGTCTGTGAACGGCTTGACTTGGAGATTTTTCCAATCTTCGCATGCGTCTCTTGAGAGCATACTTGGGAACGCGGAACAACCTCTATTCAGCGCGAATGGAATGAGTCCTGTCCTGAGCAGCAATCAGTGCTTTTTCTTCTGGTTTTCTTCCCAGGAAGCTCTATATGGTATTCGCTTGTGCTTCTGAACCCTCCTAAACAAAGAAATATAGTATATAATGAGTGTAAGTAAATTGTTCACTTCTTAAGACCCTCTCTAAGGCAATTCGATGCCTTTTTGTTGCGTTTTGCCCCTCTCACATGCCCGAATTCAAAAAAATTTCCGCTTTGGCCCCAGATACTAAATAAACTAAACTTTTGGTGGTATGTAGCTAGTAGTATGAAGTAACGAAATAAATACTAAGGTTGTTGTACTGACGCCGGAGTAGCGTCATGCACGGATACGAAGAATTTCACCCCTTTCTTGCGGGTCACGAACACACTGACACTAGCCACGTAATTTTTTTTCCGCGCGAACTCTGTGAGCAATCATCAACTTTTACACATAAAATGGTGGACAACTACTAGCACCTATCGATGAAATAGAGAAACAAAGAAAATTACTTTTTAGGGGCGAAGCTTCTTAGGGTGTGGGTCTGTCCCTCCTCTGTAGTAGTAGTAGTAGTAGTAGTAGTAGTAGTAGTAGTAGTAGTAGTAGTAGTAGTAGTAGTGGCAGGCAGGCAGGCAGGCAGGCAGGCAGGCAGGCAGGCAGGCAGGTAGGTAGGTAGGTAGGCAGGTAGGCAGGTAGGCAGGTAGGCAGGTAGGCAGGCAGGCAGGCAGGCAGGCAGGCAGGCAGGTAGGTAGGTAGGTAGGTAGGTAGGTAGGTAGGTAGGTAGGTAGGTAGGTAGGTAGGTAGGCAGGCAGGCAGGTAGGTAGGTAGGTAGGTAGGTAGGTAGGTAGGTAGGCAGGCAGGTAGGTAGGTAGGTAGGTAGGTAGGTAGGTAGGTAGGTAGGTAGGTAGGTAGGTAGGTAGGTAGGTAGGTAGGTAGGTAGGTAGGTAGGTAGGTAGGTAGGTAGGTAGGTAGGTAGGTAGGTAGGTAGGTAGGTAGGTAGGTAGCCACGTGTAGTGGAATGTACCCACTCCACGTGATAAAGATGACGATGACGCAGTATAGTGGAATGTACCCACTACACGTGATAACGATGAAGTATTCGCAACTTTCAGCTACGGTGGCGCCGCTACACGGCACTCGGCGAAAGCCGTGATGCGGTGATAGAACGAAAACTTGCCCGACGACAACGTGCGAGTCGTGCATCGTCGTCGTTGTGTCCCACAGCTTCTTGAGCACGCGGCAACTGAATTGCGATGGATTTTGTTGGTGCAAGATTGTGGAACCTTCGAGGTTCAATAATGGGCAAATAATACATGGGCAATCGCATGTGCTGCGGACTGCAATGCTCGAACCGCATCGTGAAAGGCGTCGTAAGCGCGCTTGGGTTTCTTTCCGGCTAGCGATGGAAAAAGAAATGGGCTATCCAACTGCACATGGTGAAATTTGCCACAATAACATTGTGGTTACCAGCGTGCACATGAAATTGGCTGTGGCTTCTGGGACGCAACAGAACTGCTCGGATTTTATGCACCAAAACCAAGACATGATGAGACACGCCGTAGTGAGAAGCTCCGGATTAATTTTGACCACTTGGGGTTCTTTAACGTGCCCTTAAATCTAAGCACACGGTTGTTCTTTGGCATTTAGCCCCATCAAAATTCCGCCCCCATGGCCCAGAATCAAGCCCGTGCCAACGAACTCAGCAGCACGGCACTTTGCATGCTATGCTACCAGGGTAGGTAATCCTGAGACACAACAGGCGAGTGCTCTTATTTTGTTTCTTTTTTTCTTTTTTACAATAATATGGTTAATGCAACTATGCTTTCGCGAGCGAAAAACACATGACACAAAACACTGAAGCCTGCGAGCGACAGATGGGCGGACGCCGCCGCCGACCGCGATCGAGCGCCACCTTGTCTAGGGCGATCAAATTTTAGTCACATGATTGACATACGCAAGCCGTTTTCTCGACAACATCGACATGAAGAGCGAAGGTGGAAGTAAAGTAAGCCTATTGGGCGAGACGGCCTGCAGTGTCGCATGTTTACCTGCGAAATGCCCTGGCATCGTGGTTCCCGATCTCGCTAGTAGCTCGTAAGCCGGCGCTTTTTTCAATAAGTGGCACACTGGAGCACCGCTTTATTGGATTAGGAATTAGTTTGCATAATAAAACAATTGTAGCCCATCTTTTTCATGCCAGCGATAGCGGCACAACCGGTAAATGCCTCGGCATCCTCGGTCAAGATGATCGGAGTGGTAAAGAAACGACCGGCAGCACCAGCGGCTCTACGTTACCTGTCTCCTGAGCTGTTTATCGCTGTGGATATACGGCCGCGCGACCGGCGGACCGAGTGGATGACAAAACTGCCGAGTTTGACGCACGCTGTATGCCCAATCCGGCAACCCAGTACGACGGATCATCACCGCACCGGCTGCGGCACCAGCGCGTCGAACATCGAATCCGACGCAAGATGATACCGTGTGTCTCGCACTTAATGCACTCAAGCATGAGCTGCTTCCTTCATAGAAAGTTCAGTGCCGTGGAAAATTATCCTAGCCGCAAGCGGCGGCAACTATGCATTGACAACACATGCGACGAAGGCCTCGTGCGTGCAGGTGATCACCGCAACGACAGCCATATTGGTTTTCTTGTGGCGCCCCCTATAGTCGCTGGAAGTTGCGAATAAGCGCGTTCCGGTATAGTGGAATGTACCCACTACACGTGATAAAGATGACGATGACGCAGTATAGTGGAATGTACCCACTACACGTGATAACGATGACGATGACGCTGATGACCATGAAGTATAAGCGCGTTCCAGACCACACATTATCTTTCTGCCATGGATCAAAACGATCGAGCTTCGCCCACTCATCATCATTCACTTCGTGGATATGGCGTGATTTTTTGTATTAGCTATAGACGTCTGCAATGTCAAAATGTCCCGTTTTGCCCCGCGTCTCATTTTGCCCCGCCTTACCCTACTGATTGACTCTGCGGACGACTTTTCCAAGTTGGCGTTCTTTTCTCTCACACAATAATAACGGCATTACTCTCATGCTTGTGCAAAGAGAAGCTCCACTTTCGAAGAAAGGCATGTCATATTATCTAGAGTTGTTTCCAATACTCAGTCGTGTGGCCAGTGGCAACACTATCTTTTGTGTGTCATTTCAAAAAGCAATGAAATAACGACTGAATACAAAGCCGATGACTACGTGTCTCATGTGCTCTTGTGTGGCAAGATCCATAGCCTTGTGGGATGTCATGTCGACGCAAGGAGGAATCCCAACTTAAAACATAACAAACGCTACGCTGGTCTGGGTAGCGAAGCAATGAATGACTTACAAGCTTGGCCGCTTGGTTTTGTAGCCACAGGCGGTGACGTAATCCTGCAGTGACGCTGCGGTGGCGCTGTCGCTTATCAGAGACGTTGCGCAGCGTGTAGCCGTGTCACGCCGGGCTGAGGTTGAGGCTGCGCGGCATTGTGAACAAAGTGTGTCGCCACATCACCCCTGCCCCCCCCCCCCTCGCGCGGAGTGGAGAGCCCTCAGGACTTATGAAAATCTGTGGGGCGTACGCGACGTCCATGTCGTGTAGTGACGGGAGCAGGCTTCGATGTCGGGGTTTGTAGATGGGCGCCTGCGGGTGCACTGGGCCTCGACTTGGGCAAACCATACCTCGGGCGAGCCCACCCAAAACGGTGGAAGCTTGACAGCGACACGCCAGACGTCATGTGGAGCAGCGTGCGGGATGCCTTCTACAGGGGCTCTGACGTCCTCAGCGGAGCCAGCAGGCGCAGCCAGGGGTTGCGGAGGCGTTGCCAGAATGCTGCTCTTGCTGAGTCAGCAGTTGCTGTTCGAGCTGTTGCACTTGCTGGCGAAGAGCGGCATGGACTTCCGGGTTGGCTATGGCGGTGCGGTTTCTTCGGTTTCCGGGTCACCAGATTTTTAAGTAGGCCCAGTTCGTGGTCTGCTGGAAGCACTGGCACTGTCCCTGAAGGTGCAGAAAGAGACCACTTGTCCACGACCGGCTGTGGTGTCTTACGGTGGCTTCGAGGCAGCACCTCCAACCACCTAGAAAGTTCATGTGCTGATTCATGTCTCGTACAGCATGCTCATCGAGGCAATTGGCTGCTGGGTGTTAGGGGGGAGCAAAACCTGGTCCATGATTGTCCGCCCAAGTTCCAAGCTTTGTGCGCCAAAACGTGCGGCCATTGTCATAAAGTCTTTGTATTCCGAAATCATTCTGCCTTCAGTAGAGTCGTGGCTCTGTTGGCATCTCCCTTCCCTGCCCTGGCTCTAACCATCCAGGGACGCTGCGGTGGCGCTGTCGCTTATCAGAGACGTTGTGCAGCGTGTAGCCGTGTCACGCCGGGCTGAATGTTAGTAAGGTTGAGGCTGCGTGGCATTATGCGCAGAGTGTGTCGCCACAGCCTCATATTCGCGCTTTGTTTTGTAGCGTCAGCTACACTGGCCCAGCCAAGCCCGTTTTGCGCGCCTCATCAAGAGCCGTGCAGCGCATGCGCGAGAATCAGTGATGACACACAGCTGGCGCACCGTAGCCGGCACCTCCCGCGCACTCCGCCGCCGCCGCGCGCGACTCACCGCTGCCGGTCTGCGCATTCCAGAGGAGTGACGTCGTAGTCGTGGTAGACGCAGTGGCGCCGACGCGCGCGTAGCTATTTGCCTTCGCTGTGCAGTCGCTGTCTGACACTGCGCTGGAGCCGCGGCGCTTCTGACTGGCGTTTGCCAGTGTGGTATAGCCATGGAGAAGGAGAGCGCAAATACTGCTCAACGGCGCAGAAGAGCGTAGAAGCTTGACTCATCGGATCCCGAAGTAGTTGCCTGGCAATTAGCGTCCCAAGCTGGGATTTGGGATTCGTGGAAGCAGGATTTGAGCAGGATTTGGGATTCACCACCATTGATCTTGTCTATCAGAGACAGACAATTCCAAATATTGTGTTGGGGCCATAGAGACGGCAGCGTGTTACTTCACTGATCACCGAGCCGTCTTTGTGGCAATAGAGAAGCAACTTTACGTTGAGCAAAAATTAATATTCATGTGCCACATAATACGTGTACCGTGTACGTCATTGGAGCAGCAGTAAGCATGAAATCAAGCTAATCCTAGACTATCTAGACAATCAGGAAAGCTAGGAATAATCAGCTGAACCTTTGCTAACGCTACGTATATCCTGGCATAGCCGAGCTAAGCCACTGCAACATTTTTTTTTGCACTAGATCTATCGTAATAATGATTACCGTAAAATATACGACAATAATAACCCAGTAAGTATCTATACTTTCATGGTTTTTGCTCGAAAACACTGTCGATGCAAGTGTGTGATAACTTCTGTGATGAAACTTGTAGTGGGAGTGGAGCCATAGGGGTTTGTTCTTAATCCGCCCATGGAAGTCTTTCGTTCACTTTGAAATGCGATGTAACAGTCATAACTGCCAACACCTCGTCAAACGACTGACCTGAAAACAATCATAGTCACAAACACAATGCATGTGTGTAGGTACACTTTATTATCCGTCTATATTAATGCGTCATTGCCGCAGCTCTGCATATTTTCATCTCAGATGCGAATAGCCGGTGAGGATAGCCGCGTTGTAGGGCCCACCTGTGACTGCTTTATGTTACAAAAACCAGTCAAATATCCCTTGTCATTTACGCGCTTTTAAAGTTCAGCGACACGCCATATTGAAATCAGTGACGATTTATAGTAATCATTCTTAACCGCAACAATAAAGGTTATCTTACATCTTCATCACACTCTGGTATCACTGATTTATCTGGTCCGTTATGTATTTTAATTTCAAAGTTCTTAGTTTTCCGTTTCCCTTTTCTGTCTTAGTTTTTTATGCGCCGTACACGTCATTCATTACAACTTTAAACCAAATATCCCAACAATCCGCACGACTACAAAGCACATAACAATGGCTTTCAGAGCTGGGACTTAGAGGTTTCCTCGGTAGTTCATCTTACTCAAAGATACACAAAAGCCGGTGACCACTGTTGTTCCAGTGTCACAAATTGCTGCCTCTGTTGCTTACTTTCACAGATTGTATTTTTACATTCATGTAAAATGACGCATATCCAGGAATTAACGGTATCTCGCATCTGATGACTGCTTCTCTGCAGTTAGAATGAAGTAAATACACGACGCCAAGATCAATTAACGTGGACATTGTTCAAAACAACTGATCGCACTCAGGATACCAGAAGCGGCTCTAACACGCGACCAGGCTAGATTATAACGGTCATGGACTTCCGTTACCTGGTACAGTAGAGATCGTTTGGGATCGTGGCGTTTTGTGATCCCAACTGCTGCTGCCACCATGATACCACACCTAGGATATACGCATAATCTCCAACATGTACCCAATACGACAGGACGCCTAGCCCAATAAGCAGCCGCTCCATTGGCACGAGACAACAAATGTCGTACGTCGCTGCTGCAATCCAGTTGGCCGTGCGCGTCCGCAACGGTGACGCAAGGTACATCCATTCTGTCCGAACAGCGCTAACCACTTTGCCACCGAGGCGACTCCCCTTCTGTCCGGCTCACGGCTTACTTTCGGCACACACTGAAATGTCTCCTTCAGTCGACCTTCTCCATGTTGTACATGTCTCCTAGGATACGTTCGATGGGAATGTTGCCGATGGTGTCCCGGAAGAAGAGTCGCTCAACAGTGGCCGCTGACACGGCCCGCAGGCTGGGCAGGAGCAGCAGCAGGCGACCGAAGCGGGTGGGCTGTCGTGGGTGCTTGTGGCGGATATAGTCACCCAATACACACTGCGCCTGGTCCTGCAGCATCTCCACAGGGTGCACGTCACACAGGCCGATGGTCTCTGCGTGGTTTAAAAAGTCATTGATAGGATAAAGAAATAACGTATTATATTCGCTTAGTTAAATTATAAGTGAGTGCGACGAAGCAATGAGCTGAGAAACATTATGCGCCAGGTTTCATATACGTGAACGAAAGCGGCATGTTTATCCCTTGAGGAGCTGCCAGTGTTATACCATAAGATAAAATGATCAAATACAGCCAGCAGAAACTGAAGGAAACCCTCATAATGGAATTTTTGGTTGACGAATCACTAACCGCACAAATAAAATTTCTTCCTATAACTGCGGAGGATTAAGCCACAAGGATGACAAAAACCCGATGGTGGACCACCGGGATGTCACGGACAAAAGTGGTGGAGTATACTTTATAGAATTTTACCATGCCACATCCTGCAGAATTTGCGACTGTGTCTGTCTGTCCTCTAGTTTAAGCCATCCTGCTTATGTGCGAAACATGTTCAGTTGCTGAACACTACCAGTTCGCCCGAGTGACCACTTGAATAAATTTCAACTTATAATCCATCACGGTTTGAAGGGGTGGGTTGCGCACATACGCAGAGCAGCAAACCATCCGTGTCATCTCAAGCAATTCAAATTGTAAATGTATATTAATGTTGAAAAGCTGTCAGAGGTGATCAAAACGGACTGTTGGACTAGTTGGCTATCCACGAGCACTAAAACAGCACAGCGGAAAAACGACGAGCACTGAAGAAACGGGGTCGACAATGGACTGACGCTGTCGTTGTAGATCTTCTGTTTCCGGTCTTCGTCGTTTTTGCACTATACTTTTTAGTGTCCGAACCTATGCTTCCAAACCCGCGACAAAAACATTACAGGAGCTGGGTATACTGAAGAAAGACTTCCTAATTGTATGTGATTAGCATACGAGTATATGCTGTGGTGAATAACGGGTGTTGTACAGCATCCCGCTGTGAGAAGAGCTAATCGTTGGTCCGTACATGGTCCCTCCTCTAACATTTGACAAGAATCGAGAGGTAGGACATCATTTACAGCAGAGAAACTCTGCCTGTGCTTGTGTAAATAAATTTAATTCTCTAGGTTCAGCTCAATAAACAGCAGAGATATAGTTCCGCTTTATACAATACCTAAGTTGAAAGAGCTAAAATGGCTTGGTCTTAATTATTGCAGCACTACTTCGAACTATAACTATAGAAGGTTACGTGGTCTATGCTCTGCCAGCTAGAAGCCCCCGTCTTGCACACAGGTGCAGTTAAGGTACACAAAAGTTTCTCTTCCGATAGGCTTTCCTATAGGCCTAGAAGTAGACGCAGAACTACACACCTGAAGCGTAACCAGTCTAGCGCTAGGCTTTCTAAAACTGCGTCTATTCACGTGCTTTAAAAAGGCTGTAATATGCCAAGTGACCTTGCAGCTAGGGCTTTAAAGGAAGGCTGGAACAATAGATCGAACTGAAACAGCGCAGATGTCGCCAATAGCCGACGTAAACGTAAGTGCGGAGGCATGAACCATTTTTTCTCTGCTGGTGTTACAAGTACTTTATGAACTTAATATGTACTGATTGCCTTGTTCGTGAGCCATGCTGTTGATAGAGCCGTAAACAAAACACGCGTTGACCCACTCATATAAAGACACACAAATAGCGCTGAACTTCAGCCTCAGACCTAATTAGTAGGTTTTCTGCAATAAGAAATTGTATAAATGAAGAATTTAACGTTGAGTGTGGCATTAAGTACTACAATTCTGATTCCTAGAAGCAAGAAAAGCGGCCTTCTTATGGCGCTAAACGCCCGCAATATCCACATTTCTCGCCAATTTGGAAGCTTGCACGAGTAGCGTATCACCGCACATACCAAGAGACGGGCGTTCTGCACTCTCTGCAGAACTGGAATGTTATTCGACAGAGTGCGACTTGCAGTTTAACTTGCCAC
>JALIZH010015936.1:0-65090 GCA_030522465.1 Rhipicephalus appendiculatus | reverse complement strand
AAACTTAGGCCACATAAAAAGCCGCTCAGTCAGAGGCTGCATGAAAAAGGGCCGCATAAAAATAGCCGTATGAAATAGGCTGTTTAGAGAGTCATTGATAAGCGTCGAAAATTTCACCTACTTTCCGCCTTATATGCGTTGCTTTAAGCGGACGTTTGCTAAGAGTGTATTAAGCGACACATTTTGATCGCTGCCTGTGAAAGTTGTTGTGTAGTGCTGAGACATCGCCAAAGTAATTATGACTTGGTAGGCTCGTCATAAACTGGTACCTTCCATTCTACCAGAGCCACCAATCAATGCCGCTCCGATGCCCTTTACATACTATTATTGTTTGTAAACATACGGCCTAACTTGACACCTAACCAGACTTAAGATGTTCTCGCCTTATTGACTAAACAACGTTTCTCGTTCGAGGCCATTTCGCCCATCTTAAGCATTGCTACGGCAGGTAATAACCGGATTTAGACCAACGGCTCCAAGTACTGTTCATCTGCGCGCATCAGCCGCAATATCATCGAGGAAAAAGCATCAGATACGCTTCGACGAAATAACTTCACCCATTAAAGCCCATGCAAGAACTACTGGTGCGACTTTATTGAGATTCTGCATACTTAATTAACCGCAATAGACAACAGCACGTGCAAATGTTCATAGAGTGACCTGTATTTCTTCAGGACTTATGTTACTGTAAATTAAAAGGTACGCTGGGCCCTCGAGATAGCAACGGGCAAGCTGGTTGAAGCAAGAATAGAGAGTACGTTAGGCCCTTTCCTAACGAATATTACAGTTATCTTGGCCCATGCAACTTATTCAAGCTCCAGTGCTTTATGGAAAGCGTAACGTCACGCTTTTCGAAACACCATTTCGATGTATTGTGGCAGACTTCAACTGTTTTGCCAGTGTCTTGTGAAAATGTCCGTATGGGTAGAGGGTAATAGCAAGCACAGTGGACGCCGGAGGCCTGTTGATACTTCTGTTGGGTTCAGTCATGTCTTGGTATTATGCGACTAAAGCAAAATAGTCAACGCGCAGAGGGTCTGCTGCTAAAACCTCCAGTGTGGTATAGCACATCCTTTATGCGTTGTCTGCGGCTATTTCAATTATCTGGGTGAATAGGGGCTGGTACCACTTTTCTAAGGGATGCAAATTGTTTAGTTATTCGCAGCTTAATCGCAGAGCTCAAGCGCTCTCATGCTATTGTTACTGCGGATGAAGAGGGTGGACAGTAGCACTACATTTTCTAAATGCAAAGCATTTCTTTGCGTACTGTAAGCACTTTTGCGTTTCTATCTATCTATCTATCTATCTATCTATCTATCTATCTATCTATCTATCTATCTATCTATCTATCTATCTATCTATCTATCTATCTATCTATCTATCTATCTATCTATCTATCTATCTATCTATCTATCTAGCCGCCTACGTCTGGGGTACTGACGAATATGTCTGGCTGGTCATGGCATGAATAACGTGAATATCCTGTCGCGTACGTCGTCAAACAATTTCCTGCAGGCAGGTGTGGCACATACCTGCATACCACGGGCCGCGGTATGCGGGTATGTGCGCCACAGGCGTTTGACAATTTATATCTACCCAGGAACGGCGAGGACAGACATTAGCAATTCAAATGTGAGAGCGTTAACAAAAACTGACATCGGCAGCATTGACTCGATGAATGCAAAGAATAAATAACAAGTCCCAGCAAGAATCAAACCCAAGCATTCTGCATGGCAATCAAGCATTCTACCACAGAGCCACGCCAGGTCTTGAAACTGGCTTGGCAAAAGACCCTATGCAGGCGTGATGTTGGTGAAACGTCAATTGTTGTTGTAGCGCTGGCTGTCTAGTTTTATGAATATTATATATGTACTCCTGTGAGGCAGGCCTCATGTCGGGTTAAACGTCAGTTTTATACTTAAGCACCATCCACTGTAGTTGGTCCACGACGCACTATCCAGGGCTGCGATCCTCGCAAGCACAAGAGCTACATATCAGCCTACCGCTTCTGGTGTTGGTAATATCCATGTTTCTGTTGGCATCGTTAAGCAACTGTGAACTGGTTATATGAAAGATATGCAACTTTTCAACATATGTCTGTGCGCACAACATTTGTACATGTCTTTAATGTCATTTCGTAACATTTCGCTCAATAAAAAAATTACAACCCAATCACCATCTCTACATGCTTGGTACTTGGGATCTGCTCATTTTTTTTCGTTTTCTTTTGAGGGGATGGCCTCCAGGATAGAGAGCACAGTGACTCAGCTGTGTAGTCGTTCGTCAGCATATCAACTATGCTGTTGTCTTCACCGTGTTAGAAACAAAGCTACTTTCTCGAATCAAACCAGATGCTATATTACCCACGTTCCGGTCGTTCGATCTTTTTTTATTGTTGGCAGAGAGTACCCATTCGTACCGTCGTCATACTCCTCATACTCCTAAGCTTCCATGTTACGGTCAGAAGCGACAATTAAAACATCAACAGGCTCTCGTATATTAACAGCGGCATATTTCGCAGCCTCGTGAGTCTCAGATAAAAAAATGGCCTTCAAAGAAAATAGCTGGTTCAATCTATGGTGCAACGCACAAAAAGACTTACGCGTATGCTGCCACGAAATCTCAGTGTACTACGTAATGTACAGCAACATTTGATTTCTCCTCAGAGCAAAACTATGCAATCTAAAGCTTTCTAGCACTCTGCAGTGATTGAATTGTTGTTGCTGAAGCAGAAGCAGTCCATTTTTTCAATATATAAAGTGTAAAACTTCAAATCAATTTAGAAAAATTCAGAGCACTGACCACGTTCGTTTAACAGATTCTCATTTTCCAAAAGTTGGACGACTCATAAAACAGAAAAAACATAACAGAGTCAATATTCCAAATTAGCATTATCTTGCTGCAACCTTTGGCATCCCAAATTCTGTTGTGTATTTTCTATTCCCGAAAAAGGAAGTGTACTTTGTGAAGTACACTGGGCCCTAATGGGTTAATTTCTCTCTCAAATGTCTGGTCCTTTCCCGTAATTTTAGCGCAGAAGTGGATTCAGTGCTTTTTTCCGACAAATACCGGGCGTTGAACTAAATAACGCGCAAGCATGCTTCCCCATACCGCGTAACGACGACCACTAGTTTGTTACACTGCGCCGAATATTTTAGATGTGAAGCATCTTATGGCGAAGCATAATCCGGTGGTGCTGGTGGTGGTGGTGGTGTGCCTCGAGGCCCTCACTTACTGCGCATGCGCAAACCCATTAAAAAAAAAATAAAAAATAAAAAAACCTCCTCTCCCCCTCTCTCTCCTCTAGGCATCCCTCCACGCGGCAACCACACCCTCACTGCGCATGCGCCTCCCCTCCTCTCCCCCCCTCCTACGCTCCCCCCCCTCTCTCCTCTAGGCATCCCTCCCCCGCGCTCCCACTGCGCATGCGCGTCCCCCCTCTCTCTCCTCTAATACGCTCCCCCCTCTCTCCTCTAGGCATCCCTGCCCACAGCGTCCACACCCCCCACTGCGCATGCGCGTCCCCCCTCTCTCTCCTCTCCTACGCTACCCCCTCTCTCGCCTCGCGACGCCGACGCAGGCAGCGTCTGCTAGCGAGTTTCTTGGTTGAAAAAACCGACTGCTCGCGCTGCACAACCGTTCACTGGCCATCCCGTATATATGGCAATGGATCTTGACCTCCAAGGTGGTGCCGGTGGGAGATTTCTCCTGTGCGTTGTTGAACAATAATAATTCGCAGCGTGTGCGTTAACTAAAAAGCGCACTGTGGGTCTCTGTGTCCAGTCGAAGTCTTCTGTCTCTCATTGCCCATTAGCAGCGATTGGCATGTTCCAGTAGGAAACACCACTCCATCACTGCGTGCTTTGCGCCTCCCCAGTTTTCTCTCCTGCGCAACGCTGCGATAACGCCAACGTCAACGCCGCCGCCAGTGTAAGCGTTAGTGCCTGCTGCTTCACATCTACACATGGTTCCCTTTAGCGGGAGATGGTGTAATTTTTTCTACTCTTGACTATCGATGACGCTACCATCATCATCATAATTATCATCATCAGCCTGTCTACGCCCACTGCAGGGCAAAGGCTTCTCCCATGTTTCGCCAATCAACCCGGTCCTGTGCTTTCTGCTGCCACGTTATACCTGCAAACTTCTTAATCTCATCTACCCACCTAATTTTCTGTCTCCCCCTCACGCGTTTGCCATCTCTTGGAATCCAGTCAGTTAACCTTAATGACCAGCGGTTATCCTGCCGACGTGCTACGTGCCCGGCCCATATCCATTTCTTCTTCTTGATTTCAACTACGATATCCTTAACCCCCATTTGTTCCCTGACCCACTCTGCTCACTTCCTGTCTCTTAAGGTTACACCTATCATTTTCCTTTCCATCCCACGCTGCGTCGTCCTCAGTTTAAGTTGAACTCCAGGTTTCTGCTCCGTAGGTAAGTACCGGTAAGATGCAGCTGTTATATACCTTCCTCTTGAGGGATAGTGGTAGGCTACCATTCATGATTTGATAATGCTTGCCGAATGAGCCCCATCCCATCCTTATTCTTCTAGTTATTTCACTGTCATGGTTCGGCTCCGCGGTTACTACCTGTCCTAAGTAGACGTACTCCTTTACAACTTCCAGTGTCTCGCCACCTATCGCAAAGCGCTGTTTTCTGCCAAGATCGTTCCACATTACTTTAGTTTTATGCATATTAATTTTCAGGCCTACTCTTCTACTTTCCGCACCCAGTTCAGTAACCATAAGCTGTAATTTGTCTCCCGCGTTACTCACCAATTAAATGTCATCAGCCAATCGCAGGTTACTGAGATACTCTCCATTAACTCTTATCCCTAACTCTTCCCAATCTAGGGCCTTGAAAACCTCCTGTAAACACGCGGTGAATAGCATTGGAGAGATCATGTCTCCCTGCCGCACGCCCTTCTTTATTGGGATTCTGTCGCTTTCTTTATGGAGGACTATAGTGGCTGTGGATCCACTGTAGATTTCTTCCATTATGTTTATATAGGCTTCGTCGATGCCCTGATTCCGCAGTGCCTGCATGACTGCTGTTGTCTCCACCGAATCAAATGCCTTCTCGTAATCTATGAAGGCTATGGATAGGGGTTGATTGTATTCCGCGCATTTCTCTATCACCTGATTGATAGTATGAATATGGTCTGTTGTTGAGAAGCCTGTACGAAATCCTGCCTGGTCCTTTGGTTGATTGAACTCTAATGTCGTATTAATTCTGTTAGCAATTACTTTTGTAAATAGCTTGTAAACAACGGACAGTAAGCTGATGGGCCTGTAATTTTTCAGGTCCTTGACGTCCCCTTTCTTATGGATCAAGTTGATGTTGGCATTCTTCCAAGAATCTGGTATCCTCCCTGTTGAGAGACACTTCGTATACAGCGTGGCCAGTTTTTCTAACATAATCTCTCCACCGTCTTTCAACAGGTCTGATGTTATCTGATCCTCACCAGCGGCTTTGCCTCGTTCCATTCCCTTTAGGGCTTTCTTTACTTCTCCTGTCAATACTGGTGAGATGTCAGATTCCTCTGGGCTATTGTTGCTTCTTACGTTATCATCCTGACTGTCTCGGCTGCTGTACAGATCTCTGTAGAACTCTTCCGCTACCTCAACTATTCTATCCATATTGGTTGTGACCTTGCCTTCCTTGTTCCTTAATGCATACATCTGATTTTTGCCTATGCACAGTTTTGTCTTCATAGCTTTGAGGCTTCTTCCGTTCTTTAGAGCATGCTCAATTCTCTCCATATTATACTTTTTTATGTCGGCCACTTTGCGCCTATTTATTAACTTGGAAAGCTTGGACGCTAAGGTCGGTTTCCTCGGTTAAAGCCGCGTACCTATTCTGAAGCGAAACTCTGAATTCCTGTACTTTCCCTCTCAGAGCTAGTTCATTAATCGGCTTCTTGTGTATCAGTTTCTGCCGTTCCTTCCTCAAGTCTAGGTGAATTCTAGATCTTACCATTCTGTGGTCACTGCATCGGATCTTGTTAACTACTTCCACATCATGTACAATGCCCGGGTGGGCACACATTCTGAAGTCTATTTAATTTTTAGTTTCGCCGTTAGGACTCCTCCACGTCCACTTACGAGTAGTCCGTTTTCTGTAGAAGGTATTCAAGATTCGTAAATTATTGCGTTCTGCGAATTCTACTAGTAACTCCCCTCTGGCGTTTCTAGAGCCGATGCCATATTCCCCAACTGCATGATCTCCAGCCTGCTTCTTGCCTACCTTTGCATTAAAGTCGCCCATCAGTACAGTATACTGTGTCTTTACCTTACTGATTGCTGATTCTACGTATTGGTAGAATCGTTCAACCAGTTCATCGTCATGGCTTGATGTAGGCGCGTAGGCCTGTACCACCTTCATCTTGTACCTCTTCATCTTGTACCACCCTCTCATTAATGCTATAGTATTCCTCTATATTACCAGCTATATTTTTATCAATAAGGAACCCCACCCCTAGTTCTCTTCTGTCAGCTAAGCCACGATAGCATAGGACGTGTCCGTTCCTCAGCACTGTATAAGCCTCATGTGTCCTCCTAACCTCACTGAGCCCTATTACATCCCATTTAACACCCTCTAATTCCTCGAATAGTACAGCTAGACTCGCCTCGCTAGATAGAGTTCTGGCGTTAAACGTAGCAAAGTTCAGATTCCAATGGCGGCCTGTCCGGACCTAGAGATTCTTAGCACCCTCCGCTGCGTCGCAGGTCTGACCGCCGCCTTGGTCAGTTGCTTCGCAGCCGCTGGGGACTGAGGGCCGAGGGTTAATTGGTGTATTCATGTGGCTACCGGCATACACTAATTTCGGAATCCCAGAAGGAGAAAATCGCCTCTGCTAACCCATGCAGGCTCTACGAATGTGATTTTATGGCTTTTGGGCTCTATAATCATCCTGCCATCTTCGAGTGCGTTATTGATAGTTTCCTGAGTGGTATTAAATAAGGACTTATGTATGCGAACTCGGTGACAATGTAGTGTTCTTATTCTCATGCTCAAACATTCGAAGCAATTTTTTTTTGAAAATCCTCGCCTGTCAGCAAATTCTGGAAAAGAGCTGCAAAGACAAAAATGCAGCTTTTTAAGCAACATATCGAAGTGCTAGGCCAGTTATTCAGCAAAGAAAGAGTGCTTTGCCACAGTTATCGACTTCCCCGTTCTCTGCGTCAACTACGTATATAACGACTCATTTAAGATTGGGTGATGGAGGTGATCCCGATGGTTTGGATGACCACGGCGACACGTTGAAGGACTGGACTGGTCAGGTTGCTCAGTTCCTGGCAAACTTCAGTTTATTTACACACACCGACACTTATTTACAAGCAAAGGCCGGGGCGACCACTAAACCGACCTCGCAATGACAACTGGGCTGGATCCACGCCAGACGTTTCCTTCCAAGCCCTTAACACACTGCAGAAATCAACAGTCAGTTCTCGAAGTATTTCTCATCCCTGGATCAGAGTCGGCGAAAAGCACGACCTCTGTCCACTCTTCCCGGTCTCCTCGACCACCAAGCTCCACTCCTCCCCTATATTCTCTCCCTTACATCTCTTCCGTCTCGTCTGAGACCGCCTTGTGGGACCAACCCCATCTGATGCCCCACTAATGAAGCAAACAACATTATTTCTCTCAGAGACGTATCTCCGCCTCCACGTTCTCACACTTTGCTGCCATTATCCTGCCGGAAACCAGCTACTGAAGCAATGAGTCATTCAGTCTAGGTACAAGTGAAGTATACCGCCGCGGAACCAACGGGCCTGTTCTAGACAGCCAGTCACCCGTCTCGAGCTTGTGTGAGACAAGGTGCCGCCGCCTTTTCACAATTACTGTGAAAACACGCCGCCACATCATGCTGTCGGGAGGGCGCCGCGGTGGGGACAACTTGTTTGTCAGTCTGGCTCTCTGTGAGAACGCTTCCGCCGCACGAGCGATTCACCAGTGAAAGGAGCAGTGAACAAAAGGTCGCGGCGTTCGGCGCAAAAGGCGTGTGCACAGGCAAACGGCTTAATGACCCGTCTCGGCAGCCGCTTTTCATAATGTCCACTTTTTGTCAGGCGCCGTCTGCCGACCACCCATTGTTTGCCTTCCCCGAACATCACTCTTTCCAACCCAAGAAGGTTGTAAGCACGCTTGTTGTACATACAACTTAAATAATTCCATGGGGGGGAGGCGGGGTGTTCACACTCAGGTGCACTGCCGACGTTTCGAGTCTGGATTTCACAGTTGATCGCACTTTAGGCAAGTGACCGAACTTCATAGAACGACAACAACAACAAGAATTCCAAATTGTTTGTAGTCAGTCCAATGCACGAAGTCACGCATAATACCGCGATGAGGGAACAAATATACGCACACGGAGAAAAAAAAGAAGGGAAACACGCTCAAGCAGACACACCCGCGCGCTGGACGAAATGTCGCTCGCAGGTGGGACCCTGTCCCGTACATTCCTTGGAGCACCATGGCAACTGGTCAATATTGAGACATCATGCTCTTGCTGTCTGCCTAATCTAAAAAAAAATTCCCACTGTTATTTCACAACGTGCCCATTTTATAGTACTAGTCAACAAAAAGGAAAAAAGAAAGAAAAAAATTACACCATCTCCCACTAAAGGGAACCATGAGGGGATGCGAAGCAGCATTGGGGGGTGCACACCAAGTTTCCGTTTACGTTCACTCGGCCGTCGAAGCCAAGCATCGGCGTCGAGCTACCGCTTCCGCTACAGAGAGACATAGCGAGTCTGCGGCGATGTTTTAGCCATACTTTCTGAACCAATTTAACGTTTGCCGGTGTAACTGTTCAGGCTTGCGGTCACTTTAATCACAGCCAGCGTGTTGCAACTCATATTGAGCGCGACTGTACATGAGACTCCCAGCTTTCCGAGTACACTGCTATATCATCTATATAAGCGCATGAATAGCCTCTATGCCTTTGAAGGCCCTGATTTAATTATCCTTTGGAAAGTCGCGGCGGATTTCCGCAGCCCATATGGCATTAGTCGCCATGCGTATAGGCCACTCGAAGTCGCCAATGCGGTAAGCTTCCGCTAGCTCTTTTTGACCGGTATCTGCCAGTATCCTCGAGTCATGTCAAGTAGGGTTATGTAGTTAGCCTTCGCCACTTCATAAAGCAATTCCGCTGTTTTCCCCATTGGGAAATTGTCTGGTTCTGCGACTGCATTCAGTTGGCGGTAACCAACGCACATTCTCATCGTACCGTCTTTCTTCGCGACGCACACAACCGGGTTCGCAAAGCTGCTTTCAATGGGGTATATCAAGCCCCATTCCTTCAACTCGCATACCTGTTTTTCCACTTCTCCTCTCATTGCTACCGGCACACGGCAGGGATAGGACTTCGCCGGCGTCGCGCCCGGGAGAAGCGTGATTCTATGTTTCCCAACGTTAGAAATTCCAGGCTTTTATGAAAAAGTGTTTACTTCTTCAGAAAAAGTGTGTACGGCACATACTTCTTCACTACCTCATTCAATTCGTGCGCTTGCGTATTCGACTGGTGTGTACTTCCCTGGAGCACTGTAAATATACCATTGTCTGCCTCTCTAGGCTGCAGAATCGTTTCCAACTGGCCGAACTCTTCATCTGTCTCAAACACCACTGCTGTGTTGTGTACCCGGACATAGTATTTCCTAAGGTGATTGACATGCACCCACTTTTCAGCACTCTCCGGGAACTCGACGATGTAGCTGTCTTGCCGCACCTTCTGTACAACTTATGCTGGTCAATTCCATTTAGGCTGCATCTTCCCCACATGTCCTGTCTGAAGAACCAGTACCTGCTCCCCCCGCCAAACTCTTTTGGCCTGTCTGTACTTCTGAGTATACATCTGCTGTATTCGTTCTGCGCAGCCGTCAACTGGGCGTGCTGCTTCTGCCATTCGCGCACGTAGCTCCGTCAAATAAGCAGTCGCAGTTTTATTTAGAGCTGTTGGAGGCTGCCAATCTCCCGTCCAGCTTTTCTGTAATATGTTTAATGGTCCGTGGGCCATACGACCGTACATTAGCTCGAATGGTGGCACGCCTGTTGTCTCATGAGCGATCTCACGATAAGCCCACAGAACACATGGTATATAACGGTCACAATCTCGCGCATGATCATGTATGACATGTTTCAACATCGCCTTAAAAGTTCCATCCCACATCTCCACTAGGCCGTTACTCTGTGGGTGTTCTGGCGTTGAAAACCGTACCTGCACCCCTAGCCTTTCTGTTAGCTCTCTAGTCAATGCTGCTGTAAAGTTAGTTCCGTGGTCACTGCATATGAGTTCTGGGACCCCATACCGCGAGAAGATATGTAACAGCGCCTGACAAGTTGCACTTGCGGTCAAAGCTCGAAGCGGAATGACCTAAGGCCACCTCGTGCATATGTCAATCATGCACAAAGCATACCGATGGCCATGCGATGATGCAGGTTCTATAGGACCTATACAGTCGAGGTACACTACTTGGAATGGTGTTTGGGTCGTGTGAAGGGAGCGATTGGCACTCCATCGGCCACCTTTCTACTCGCGAATTTCTGGCAGGTATGACAAGACTGACAATGCTTCTTGATGTCCGACACCATTGTCGGCCAAAAGAATACACTAGGAATGCGCTCTTTTGTTTTCTTTCCCGAAAAATGTTCGCCGACAGGTGCATCATGAGCGAGCGCCAGCACTTCCCGACGTGTTTCAGGTAAGACAACTTGATTACACTACCTCCCGTTCAAGAGTTGCCGGTGGAACAAAAAAGCCCCCCTCTATGAACATTCCGTGTGTTCCCTCACGCACCTGCTCCCATGGCAAACGCAGAGAGCTGTCCTCTCGTTACTCTTTTGCGAACGTGTCATCACCGCTACTTGTCCTTCTGCCGTATAAACTGCTAGCGATACCGTTGAATCTCTCCGGTGCACCAGCGTGTCCTGAATACTCATCTCATATTCACGATCCATTTCCTCAGCGGCATTCTGCTCCGCTCTCACATTCGAACCGCCCATTCCCGCGATTTGCTTCGAGTCTCTTTATACTTTTCAAGCGTGTCCAGCGTTAGTAGGGCGTCTACTCCTTCCGCGAGTTTAACGGTAACCGTGCACAGTTCCATCAGCTCCGCAGTTGTGCCTCCGCCTAGAATGTGCAGTGCTCAAGGGAAGTACATCAGCTCTGCTGGGACAGCCTCCCCAAATGCCCCTCTCAAGCGCACCTGGCCTACTCCCTGGTGTTTCGCCACTTCCGGCACTAACTCTTCCCAGATCACTGTAATGTCCGATCCTGAATCTAAGCACGCGTTATACTTGCGCCGCGCACTTATCAACTCGATACATGTTAAGCTTGACATCCCAGCACCTCAGTGCTCCAGGATTAAGCGTTCCTCCGGTGGTTCACATGCCGCCCTTGCGGCGAGTCTCGCCGGGGGTAAGCGGTCTTGTCCCTCTTCCGCTGCCGGATGTGTCGTTTGCGAGCATTGCCATTGATAGTGACCGCTCTCTCCGCAAGCATAGCATCGAAAGCCCGCTCTCTCGTTTCCCTGGGCTAGCCTGTCCGTCGAGCGGCGATTGAACATTTCGCCGTTCTTCGAACTACCAGTGGCTGGTTTTCGTGACTTTCTATTGCTCGTGCTCTCGTCATATTTCTGCGCCAGCTTCGCGAGGCCATGAGGTCTCAGCCATACTGTCGTCTCATGCTGTAGCACGTATGTGCGCATGTCGTCGCGCATAAGCTGCTTGACTCGGTCTGAAATAAGCAATGCCCGAAGCTCCTGAACACTAGTCATTTCTGTACTGCAGAGATAATAATCAAGCGAAATTTCGAGTCTCGTTGCGAACTGCCGCCACGTCTCATCGCCTTTCCGACAGGTATAGAGCCGGCGCTTGTACTCCTCAGGGGTGAGCCTTAGTTCATGCAGGATCAGATCGCGAACCTCCTCGTATGAAAGTACTCGGTCCTCAGCTCGATTTGCCACCAAATTGCGGCTATTTTCATTTATTTATTTTGTTTATTTATTTCAATATACTGCAGGCCAATTTGGCCCAAGCAGGAGGGGCAGTACATTTAAAAACGGCACGATGACAGATTGCACAGCTTCTAAGCAAGTTTTCAGCGCTGCGGAACCACGCAGGCACCAGCTCCTCGGAAACCGGCATTGGCGTGAGAACTGCTCGCAACTGATCCGCATACCGCGCCAACCAAACCTGTCACTCCGTCCCACCTCATCGCTTGTCTGAGATTGAAGCTTCAATTTTTGCAGCTCAATTTGGAGCTTTAAAGCCTCTACTTCTAGTTCCTTTACACGAACTTGAACAGCTGGATTGGCGCTTTCTATAACACGCAGATTTGCACTATCAGTATCCGCTGATGCCTCATGGCGATCTAACTCCTGGTTCTCACTAGTCCCCTCTGTCCTCTGACTTCTCGTCACCCTAGTCGCCATGGTGCCCCCGGAGAAAACAGAACAGGGACCCACCTGTGCTTCACTGTACGTAGAAGCGTCGCCACACTGCATCTGGGTAGAAGCTCCAGTCAGCGGGTCGTGGGAGCCTTTTGTCACGGTACCTGGATGTATCCGCACCGTTCAGTCTCTGCCTTCTTAGGTGGGACGGCAGCCGGTCGCGCGCCGGCTCTCAGGATCCCCGTATCTCCAGCAGTCGCCAGTCGCTCTGGGTGAAGGGCCGATGTCCGAAGAGAGGAAGCCGTCAATCTCGATTCCGGCTCAGCCGAACATCACAGTCGGTGTCGTGCCGAGTTCGAGTTTCTCAAACTGCATATCTTGTACCACTGTTCCGATGGGCTCTGATCGTTTTTTTTTCACCGCATTTTGCTTTCAGTTGAGCGTGTACCAGGAAGGCAGGATGTCTCATTGTCCTCCAGGAAGCCGCCGCGTCATCCTGTTGACTGCGCCAGTTAAGATTGGGTGATGGATGGGATCCCGATGGTTCCGATGACCACGGCGACACGTTGAAGGACTGGACTGGTCAGGTTGCTCAGTTCCTGGCAAACTCCAGTTTATTTACACACACCGACACTTATTTACAAGCAAAGGCCGGGGCGGCCACTAAACCGACCTCGCAATGACAACTGGGCTGGATCCATACTAGACGTTTCCTTCCAAACCCTTAACACACTGCAGAAATGAACAGTCCGTTCTCGATGTATTTCTCATTACTGGATCAGAGTCGGTGCCAATCACGACCTCTGTCCACTCTTCCCGATCGCCTCGACCACCAAGCTCCACTCCTCCCCTATTCTCTCCCTTAAATCTCCTTCGTCTCGTCTGAGACCGCCTTGTGGGACCAACCCCTTCTGATGCCCCACTAATGAAGCAAACATTCTTTCTCTCAGAGACGTATCTCCGCCTCCACGTTCTCGCACTTTGCTGCCCTTATCCTGCCGGAAACCAGCTACTGAAGCAATGAGTCATTCAGTCAAGGTACAACTGAAGTATGCCGCCGCTGAACCAACAAGCCTGTTATAGACAGCCGGTCGCCCGTCTCGAGCTTGTGTGAGACAAGGTGCCGCCGCCTTTCCACAATTACTGTGAAAACATGCCGCCACATCATGCTGTCGGGAGGGCGCCGCGTCGGGGACAACTTGTTCGTCAGTCTGGTTCTCTGTGAGAACGCTTCCGCCGCCGAGCGATTCACCAGCGAAAGGAGGAGTGAACAAAAGGTCGCGGCGTTCGGCGAAAAAAGGCGTGTGCACAGGCAAACGGCTTAATGACCCGTCTCGGCAGCCGCTTTTCATAATGTCCGCTTTTTGTCAGGCGCAGTCTGCCGACCAGCCATCGTTCGCCTGCCCCAAACATAACGGCCTCCCCGGTCGTCCGCCGGGATTTGCGCACCGGCACACGATACCATAGGTCACGTCCAATCCAAATTGCAGAACAGGGTAGCACCACCGTTTCCTGCTTCTAGGTTTAAGACATAGCAACCACGATCGCAACATATGCGATAAACATCCAGTGAACACATTATGAAAGTGGCCTAGTGGATAGTGTGCCGGGTGACAGTCGCCATGCTGGAATACTACGCGAAAAAGTTTGAAGGGAGAAAGGATTTTCTCGGTGAAATTGACGGATGATTACGATACTCCCTATTGCGAAAGGTGAACGCAGCTGTACACGTATTTCAAGACAAAAGCCTTAGTGTTTGTTGAAACATGAAAAGGGACGATCGGTAGTGTCGGCTGCATGGGCGTCAACACGAACCGTCCAAAAAGTAAAGTGATCCCCGCCGACGTCATCATGACGTAATCACAGCGTCAGATAAGGCCAGCATTTGTGGTATCATCACGTCATCACATGACATCATCGCTTGGTCGAGCGGGGGCCCATCCCGGAAGAAGTGCAACATCACGTTATGTACAGAAACCTTCTACATGAAAGGGGAATGGGAGTATCAACACAGTACACTGTGATGATAAAGAAGTAAACGGGGAAGACGAAGCTGGCTTTCACCTTCGGGCCATCTTACGTTAAGGCATAAGCTGCACCACTAGGAAAGTACTTTGGAATAAGGACACGGAATCATGCGGACGTCCAGGATTAGACACCTGTGCAGGAATGCCACGAAGAGTGAAATGAGGACGTGATCTTCGACAGACAACAGGCAATGATAGTTGAATGAACCGAGTGGCCCATGTTTTCGTTTGCGTATTGAAACGTTAGAAAGTTTGTCTTAGCGACTATAGTTTTCTTCCGTCAAACGAAGCCTCAGTGTTAACGCCGGTGAGCATAAGCATATAATGACGGCCATGCAAGCTTCCGAAAGCAGAACGCTACCATCTTTGAATGCTGAATGATACATCGTTTCCTCACAGTAGATGCACTCAAATTTCTCGTTGTCATCACTGTGATTGTCATCGTTGTGATCTCCCTTCTCCTTGATCGATGTCATCCCACGCGCCAGTGAATTAAAGCGCAGACACAAGGTTGTGTTCTCGACGTCCGGCGATGTCCTACGGGACGTGGTACAGGCACGAAGCCTGCTTACGTTTTGTGTACCTTTAAGCAATCTGGACATTTTCCCAAATGAATTGATGGTATTGTGTGATGTATTTCGGTGAGCAAAATAGCATTTGTCCTTTAAAAAACGTCACAGTTTCGCCGCAAGGGCGCAGCAGTGAATGCGATAGCAAGAAATTGGGATGTCACACGAAGATCGACGAGCAGCTCGATACCTGCAGCTTCCCGCTGAAACACAAAGAAGGACGCTCGAAAAGCACGCGCAGGTATAGATAGGACAAGCGTGAACAAACAACTATCCCAGTTGTTACGCCTTTGTGTTTGAGCAACCCGCCCCCAAGTGTCGAAAACGGAAAAGCCGACACTCTTTTATTCTTCTTTTAAAATGCGGCGCGCGGAATGACCCCTGTGCGTCTCCAGCCACGAGGTGGCGTCTGACGCAAGGCGTGGACCGCGTTCTTTTCTTTTTCCTTTTTTTTTTCGTGCCACATCACGAGTGGGTACAAAAGGGGCCCCTTTTTCGTGTGCGTCTCAAAGGCAGTTTTCAAATTGAAAGAAAATGTAGCAGCGTTGTGTGACGGAAAACACGCTCAAGCTCCTGCGAGATCTGCATAGCGCCAGTGGCAAATGCTTTCTATGAATGGCTTGCCCTAACTAGGCCGGCGCATGCACGCGTGTGACTCAGTGGTCTAACGCAGTGCGCTGCGGAGACAGGGGTCGCTGGTTCGAATCCCCGGTGCCTTGGAATGTCTTCCTTCAGATTTATTTTAAATGCGAAGCATTTCTTAGCGAACTTCGGCGACTTTGAGCGTATCTATCTATCTATCTATCTATCTATCTATCTATCTATCTATCTATCTATCTAGCCGCCTACGACTTTGTGCTCTCCTGGCCGTATCGCTAATGGGACTTATACCAAAATTGGTATGACATAACATGACTGTATGACAAACATGAATGGCTGGTCATATCATGAAAATCATGAATAACTTGTCATGAAAAGTATGATTTACATGCCATGGCCATAGTGCTCCTGAGGCCGTTTTCTTAACTTGATCTATCTAAAAATTGGTACGATGAGACATTTCTCCATGATCAACATAAATGACTTGTGGTAATATGAAAATCATGACCTGCATGTCATGTACAACATGATTTACATGCCACGCTCATGGCGAGCTGACGGCCGCTTCGCTAGCTTGATATACACCAAATTTGGTATTGCGTGACGTGAGTGTATGACGAACATAAATACCAAGTGGTCATATGGAAATCATGACATGTCATGTGAAGCATGACTTGCATGCCACGCTCATAGCACGCTCGCGGCCGTTCCGCTGGTTTGATATACACCAAATTTTGTATTGAGCGACGTGATCGTATGATGAGCATAAATGACAAGTGGTACTATGGAAATCATGACATGTCATGTGCAACATGACTTGCATGCTATGCTCATGACACTCTCGGGGCCGTTTCACTAGCTTGATATACACAAAATTTGGTATTGAACGACGTGACTGTATGACGAGCATTAATGACAAGTGGTAATATGGAAATCATGACATGTCATGTGCAACATGACTTGCATGCTACGCTCATGACACTCTCGGGGCCGTTTCACTAGCTTGATATACACCAAATTTGGTATTGAGTGACGTGACTGTATGAAGAGCACAAATGACAGGTGGTAATATGGAAATCGGGAAATGTCATGTGCAACATGACTTGCATGCCACGCGGATGTCATTCTCGTGGCCGTTTCGCTAGCTTGATATACGTCAAATCTTTAAGGCATACGCCTTAATTGTCTCATGCTCACGTCCGTCCGTCCGTCCGTCCCTCCCTCCAGCCGTGCCCTGGCACGGTGCCAGTTGGGCGCCGGGGCGCGCAAACGGACGCCGGTCGCGTCGGACTCTACAGTGCTCGCGCTTTGCTTACGTAGCGTGCTGTGCCCAGCGTCTCTAAATCATGCAAGGAGGGAGACGCGCGCATGACGTTCCATTCTGACCGACCCCGTCTCAGTGGGCATATGCGTTGGAGGAACGCGCCTTGGAATTGACAGTGTCCGTCAATTTAAACGCTGGAACGCGGACGGCGTCTGCACAATGCGCAAAGCGCGAGAATACGAACGCATGCCAAACGGAGGCAGATTGGTGTCGCGTCTCGCTGCGATTCGAGTTAAAAAATTAAGCGAACATAAGTGGCAGGTGGTAACACGAAAATCTTGGCATGCATGTCGTCTACAAGGCCACGCTCATGGTGCGCTTGCGTCCAGTACGCTAGCTTGGTGTACACCAAAATTTGTATTGCGCGACGTGACTGCACGACGAACACAAATGACAGGCCCTAGATGTAACTAATGACATGCATATCACGTACAGCATGATTTGCTCCGTGCTGGCTGCTTCGCATTACATCGATTCCCACAGTGCGTGGGATCTGCCGGTTTTTTTTATTTGAACCTTTTTTATATACCGGGTGGCTCAGCGAACTTGGATTAAGATAAAAGAAAAAAACCATGCGTTCTAGAAGAGTTGGTCGTTCGGCATATTAGTGATAGTCGTGTGTGTTTATAGCTTGTGTTTTTTCATAGCTAAGTGTTAATTATTTACTAATTTTAATTTGCTAACATTATAACTATCGCTCTAGTCGGTAAATCGTTATCGTTAAGTTGCAGAACACGTCAAATAACCTCAGAATAGACTATTTGTCTCATGTTTAAAGTTGCCTAGTGGTTTTTTCCACGTAAAAACAAACGCGCGAAACACGCGAAATATGAAATAGACGCGCGCTCGCGCGCCGCTACTCAAGCGTTTCCATGCGGCGTTTGATGGACACAAGACTGCGTTCGTTCGTCGCGGCATTGTACAGAGCTTCGTCATATATGACTGGTCGTTACGCTTTGCGACCAAACTAGCGGCGAGATGACCGTTAGCGTCCGCTGACAAAGCGATGTGCCCATGCGGCACTCTGGATCCTTCCAGCGCACGCACTTTGAACGTGAACTAAAAAAAACACGTTTATTGTTGCGCCGGCGGTGCGCTCTTATGCCGCGACCTTCAAAAACTAGCAGTTGTTTCGCGTACGAATACAACCGATTAGCGAAGCTCCTTAGAAATGGGACGCAAACGGCGTTCGGCGCGCACGGCGTTTCATTGTCCAGGCAACGGACCCACCACTGGGCGGACGACAGGGTGAAGCGATGGTTTCGCGCGTTCGCCGGTTTGAGGGGAGAGGACACAGTCGAAGAAAGAAAGAGAGGGAGACTAATCTGCCTCTTTTTTGCATGCGTTCGTATTCTCGCGCTTTGCGCATCGTGCAGACGCCATCCGCGTTCCAGCGCTCATAAAACTCATTTAGCCTCTCGCGTGAGGGGGGAGACGCCACAGCTGGCACCGTGCCAGGGAGCTTCAACGGCGACGGCGACGGTAGGGTGCCGGCTTAAGGAGCTTCGCTCCTAAAAAAGAACGCAGAAGCCCTGTTGTTATGATCGCACTTTATGGCTTGGCGCCACTTGGACGATCGGAATTATTTCGCCAGTCTGCTCTGCTTTATTCCCGGGTCAGCGTTCCCCGAAGAGCACCTGTAGCGGCGACAACACGGCAATCATGCTCTGAACCCTTCAGGGCCGTCGGGGCATCTCGTCAAGCCCCTTTGGACTCACCGACCGACTTTGACGGTTCTATGCCCTAGGAGGGGCTGTTTGCAGGCGAGGCTGCTTGCTTTGTTCATCGTGCTACGAGACGCACCGAACAATCAGCCGAGAACTTGGGAGATACGTTTCCCACACTCCGAAGTGCCTTCGTGGCCCGCCTGGGAGGCACCTGCATCGCAGCCGCTGTCGAGGAGCCATCGCTGCACCTGAGTACACGGCTAGTTTCTAGGAATGTGCGACACCTCGGCCAGATCATTATGCTATGCTGTGCGGGGCCGTATTGTGTCCTGTGCCGCTGGACGAACTGGGCGTGCCTCTTCCTCTTTCCAGGGTTGGGAAGGAGGCGGCGTTTGACCTTCCCATTTTTGAGGCGGAGAGGAAGACTACATCTTGATTGGACTATCCTGGACTTATTGTTTTCCCGTGCAGGGAATCTTGGGAAGACCAAGGCCTTAAAACGCGAGCGCCGAGACACTCCAAAGATCTTCCTGCATCATGCAAAAACACGCTACCATATAAATACTGTAAATACAAAGTCAAAGTTTCGCCACAAGGCGAAGCAATGAATGCGATAGCAACAAATTGGAATGTCAAGCGACGAATGGCAAGCAGGTCGAAACGTGCTGCGCGCTGCTCACGCACATATGACGCACGAAAACAACACGCACAGGACGAGAGCGAACTAAAAACATTCACAGCTCGACACTTAACGCGTAGCTCAAACAAAAACGACGCACGAAACGTATTCACAGGTACAGACGAGCGCGAACGAACAAGTGCCACAGTTGTTACTTCGCTGTGTTTGAAAAGCGTGCTCTTTTCGCAAACCGGGGGGCTGCAGCGAGCGATGAGACCTTCGCGCGCCCGGTAGCTACAACGCTATCGTTCCGGCTAAAGCCACAGTCTACGCCACCGCGAGATAAGCGCGCGCGCGCACGGGAATCTACACTCCCTCCCCCCCCCCCTCGGGTAAAGTGCACGCCGGAGAGCTAGAAGCGCCTGAGAGCGCGCGTCGCGACGAACGGGGCAGCTAAGCCCCGCCGAGCGCGAGCGTTGCGCCATCTCGCTGGTAATGATGAAAACACGCTGAAAACTCGCTGTATATAAATAGCTCGCCGTTTGAACGTTCAAGGACGTTCGCCTTCGTGGGTGAATGGTTAGCGCTGCAGAGGGAGAGGTCCCTGGTTCGATGCCGCGCGTCGGAAACATTTTTTCTGAATTATTTTTCTTTGAGGTTTTTATAAATATATAGATACATATACATATACGGGACATGACGGCGACGCCAACGCCGACGGCGAAAACCAGCCGAGAGTGTCCATATATTTGCTATCGCAATAAAAGTTGCTGTTGTCAGCTCCGGCTACTCTGCTCGACTTCTCCCTGCGACTTGGCTGGTTCTGGTTCTATGGGCAGACCCCCGACTACATCACTGTACAAAGCTACCACCACGGTTGGGACGCAGCCCGGTGTACATCAAACGCCGCTTGGCATCGCCGCTTGAGTACGGGCGCGCGAGCTCGCGTCTATTTCATCTTTGGCGTGTTTCGCACGCTTTCGTTTTTACGGGGAAATACTACCAGGGAAATTTAAACACAACACATATAGTCTATTCTGAGGTTATTTGGTGCGTTCTACAACTTCAAGATAACGATTTACCGATTCAAGGAATAATTACAAAGCTAGTAAATTAAAATTAGTTAATTATATACACTTGGCTGCAAAAAAGATACTGGTTATAAGTGCGCACGACTATCACTAATATGCCGGAAGTACAACTTTCCTGTAAAGCATAGTTTTTAAAATCTCGGTTCAAGTTAGCTGGGGTGCCCTGTATATACATACATATACATATCGGGGGCATTACGGCGACGGTGATGGTAAAAATCAGCCGAGAGTATCCATATAATTGCTATCGCAATAAAAAAAAACAAACTGCGAGCTCGAACTGTAACCCTATTTTGCACAAAATTTCTGAGTATATTCGAAATGAGAAAGTTGTGTCAATGAAAAACAAGTCTCCTCACAATAAAACGCAATAAATCACGTCACAAGGTCTTATAATAACCTGAAGGACTCAAATATAGAATTCAAAAGTTGCTACTGCAATTACAATTCAAATATTTTATTAGTTTTCGCGTTAGGGGTTAGTATTTACGTCATCTCCTATGGTGGCGCGTGTCCGTGCTGGTAATCGCAGTCTGGAAAGAAAAAAGTCTATAAAGCAGATGAGTGTAGTCCCTCATTGCAACCTTGCTGAGAAATGAGACAGGGGGCTACACTCATCTGCTTTTTAGATTTTTTTCTTTCCAGACTGCGATTACCAGCACGGACACGCGCCACCATAGGAAATGACGTAAATACTAACCCCCTTCAAACTTACACGCCAAGGATGACAAGGCGCCTTTGACAAAGATAGGTTCACCTATCGAAACGTCGGCCAGCCTGTCTGAGGCACTTCCTGTGTTCTTTCTGCTTATCCGACTACGTGTTTCGATTTGTCGGCTCCCATCTTGATTTTGGTATTTCGTAACTGTGTTATATGACAACATTTTCGCGCGTGGGGCTTGAACTAAACAACATTTTACGAAAGTGCTTTTAAGAATAGGCCAGCTGCCTTCCCGAAGTACATGCCCAGCATGAGAATTGGCTTAAACTTTTCTCCTACCGATAATTTAATGCTAAGCGATTTTATGAATATAGACTGTGGTGTTTTAATTTGTGTTTTCAATATTTTTTTCACCCGATTAGTGGATATAATCACCGGCCAGATATAGGTTTTGCGCATAAGATTAACCTATAGCCTACTTCTAAGGTCAACCATGGTGCTGCCAATTTCCATTTTGACATCCCCGTATGATCTTTAAACAGGAGACTTTGTTGACCATATAACATGAAGTACGTGCGCAGAAAGCGCAGAAAACTCCGTGAGATCGGTGCGTTGCTAGGTAAGCGCCATCTCATGAGGAGTTAAAAATGCATATACCAGCAAAATAGAAGCAGCACCGCGGGTCTCTTTAGAATATGCAAGCTTATGAGGAAACATATCTTTAAAATAATTTAATAACTGATTTCATACAAGCTCGTTACGAGAAAACAAGATCTTAAATGCTTTACATTGCATGTAGATTTTTCCGGAAAATAAAATTATTCCTAATTTCCATCCAATGTACTGCACATTTTGTTGCAGCGATACTTTTTATATACATAACAGGGTATATTGGTGATTGCTTAATAATAATAATAAGAATATCTGGGTTTAACGTCCCAAAACCACGATATGATTATGAGACACGCCGTAGTGGAAGGCTCCGGAAATTTTGACCATCTGGTGGTCCTTAGCGTGCACTAACATCGCACCGTACACGGGCCTCTACCATTTCTCCTCCATCGAAATGCGACCGCTGCGGCGGGGATCGAACCCGCGACCTTCGGGTCAGCAGCCGAGCACTATAACCACTGCTCCAACGCGGCGGAAAGTGGTGTGATTGCTTCGAGTATGCAAGATGAAATTATAGGCATTGCTGCTCATTTCTAAAGGAAAGGTGCACTTACCACACAAGCACATACAGCAGCCGTTTCTAAACGAACAAACAAGTGACCCACAGCGTTCTTTTCCCCATGGGTAAGTACACTCTCGAAGGTTCCTGGCTGAAGCTGTATGTGAAAAGAAAAATATTATGGTACACCAGGCAACATCTATAGTGGGCACCATGTAGTGAATTTTGGACAGCTGAGGAAACTGTTCGTTTGTCCAAGTTTATTTGTTTCTGAGCTTTGTAAAAATGCAGAGTGATTTATTGCACTAGTCAGTTCCCGCGCAGTGCTATCATGGCTTTTGCCAAAATGTTTTGTGGAAAATTCTTATATTGGGCAAACCGGACGGTGCCTCAACGTTCGTGCAAGGGAACATGGATTATCAATAAAAAAGAATAAGCATTTGCCTGCGCACGTTTGGCATTGAATGTGTACTCCGAATTTCTGAGGCATCAAAATTTTTTAGCAAATGGCATGACGGCACTGCCCGGGAGCTGATCGACGCCTTTTATATCTTGAGTCAGCCCAAGTTCAATTTCTTTATTGGATGGTGAAATGACACTCTTGCGTGGCCGGTTGTAATCATCAGCGCGTGACGATGTGGTTAGCCTTATTATCACGTGAGTGAATGTGTAGGCTATATATATTGATTGTGACGAAATATGAAGTTTGTTGAAAGTTTGCGCTTGTCCGTCTCTTCTGCATCCTTGTCTAATTTGTGCGCAACCATTTTTGCCCTGCAAGTACTATAACTATCCTCCCTTCTCAATGTCAAGAGTATACAGTATTTATTGGTAGTTAATTTTAGCACGAAGATGAAAGGAGCACGCGACGGCTGAGTTATTGCGTTGCGCCCTCTTGGCGCTGGTTAGCTTTCTGGTCACGTGAAACGGCGGAACGAAAAGCTTAAGCAGCTTCGCTGTTAAAATATAAATGTGGCCGATGTCAGAGAGAGAGAGAGATGATTTATTAGAAGCCCGAGAGGCCGATGTAATTCACAACAAAATGCGTAACACAAATAAGTACCTGAAATACTGGGGAAAATTCAAGGTATCTAAAATATAAGTTCGGCATTTTGATACCCCGGTACCACGATAAGATTATGAGGGACGCAATAATATAGGGGCTCCGGAAAATGTTCCCACCTGATTTTCTTTAACGTGCGCCTAAATCTAAATGGTTGTGCGTCTACCGTTTTCGCAGCCGGAATGTCCGTCAGCTTCCGGTCAGTAGTCGAGAACCCTAACAACTAGACTACCACGGCAGGTTCAGTGCGCCTTGAAATTTCAAAAAATGAGATCTACTCACAACATTTGAAGGTGTACTTGCCGCCTTTTTTCTGGAGACAATCGGGTGTCTCAGCTCTTCTGTTTGGACAGTGGTTTTTTCTGTCTCTACAATCTTTCTTACCTAGAATACACACCAAAAGCATCGTTTATTGTAACATTTCTAAATTAGAATTTCAGTTACTAAAAATTTCAAAAACCCGTTGGCTCTTTCCTTGCTATCTAGCAGCCTTACAAGCAAGAAAAAAAGCTTAAAGGCGAAGCTCCACTGTGCATTTAGAAGCATAAACAACTAAATAGTTGGTACTGATTTATGACAGCTAACAAAAACGGACTAACAATGCAAGCGTAAGCGTATAGGATGCGCAAATGCTGCCCCTTAGCTGGAAGAGGAGTTGAGCTAATAATTTGTTAGTACACTTAAACCTTCGTGCTCTTTACGTGCTCACACGACAACAACCAAATATGAAAGAAACATCGCGCCCAAACCATTGAAGGAAACTAACACAAGCATGAAGCGAGAAAGGAGATAAAAATAGCTATCACATCCGTAAGCAAGAGTAGATGTATGTATGAAATGTCTACCGTCAAAGCAGCTTGATTGGAGATTATACTAGACAACATCTTGTCCATCTTCGCAACGGCACATCGCAACGGCAAACTACAGCGCACTACACTGCACTCGTCTGTATGGACATTTTTTTTCTCTCATTCTACGAGGACATCTTGAGCCTTGGCCAGCGTATGTGGCTGATGCGGCCGCGATAGATTAGCTCGATTAGCACGACAGATTAGCTAAGATTACCTCGAGCAGCACAACGCTTACTGGCCCACTGCTAGCATTCAAAATAGCACAGGGTTCATGCTGGTGCATAAAAGAACAAGTATCTCCTTATGAAGCGTCACTATTTTAAATTACAAATAATGTTTCAATGTGACAGCAGTTACAGCTGCAGTGATAGTGTGAGCAATCGCTAACTCGGAATCAACATTCTTTGTAATATCTCTGGAGCGTACCTCGGGTGTATGTACTAAGGGTTCACTGCCAAAGACCGCATTCTTTTCAACTTTTTAGCTCAGTGCCTGTATTTCTTAGTTCATTCTCGCAACGACGCCCGAATGATCTCATTTTAGGTGCCCTTATGATCTCGTGTGGGAATCCGGCTCTTGGCTCGAGGTAATTCGAAGGTCGCCGACTACGGCAGCTAAAATCAGTTCATACTTCAAAACCACAATGAAACTCACGGCCGGCGTTTCGTGGTGACCAAATATATAGCGCGCCGTGTGCACCTTGTGGTCCCTGGAAGACAACTGTATACGCCATATTGAGGCGTCCTGATTGTCTAGAGCAGTGGTAGTCGTTTAACCATCTACGACACTGAATGAGTGTTCGTATCATGGTCTCCGATATTGGGTACACCAATACATGTTGAACCACTTTGATGTAACGCGAAACGGCACACAGACATGATACGGCGCACATGGACGCCACAGAGCGCTGCTTGCAACATGTTTATTATCAGAACGAGACCACTTATAAATTACCATCGACAGGCAGACAGTTAAGCGCATGGAAGAATTAAGATAGGACTATATGCCTGAAGAGAATCACTTTACCAAAGTAAATTCTTGACTAAAATAGCACCGTGTGTCACCGCTTACGCAAGAAAACGAACTCCTTAGGCGACAACGCCAACGATGCCTTGACAATATTGGTCTCGAGGGCCACCACTGCAAACGCCGGCACCACCCTCGGCGTGACGTGCTTGGCAGGATCACGTGGTCTCAGTGGCGGCGTAGGGTGCTCGTGGAGCGCTGTGGTTTGTAAACGAGTTTGCAGCTCCACCTTCGCTGCGGTCTGTACGAATGCAGAGGTTTGCTCGCATTTTCAACACAACGGAAGCCATTGTAATAGGAGTGGCTGCCTCCGAAAGCGATGAATATGCTGCTCTTACTTGGTGCCGCAGTGTCGGATGTACGCAGTGGAGTCCGCTGTAAGCCTGCACTGGTGCTCGTGGGAAAAGAAACTGCCTGAAGCGTGGGTTGTGGAGCTAAGAACCGACAAGCAGCCATCGGCTACGAGTCATGTGTGCAACAAGCACTTCCACGACGACGACATTCGCTACTGCTTCGGGACTGTGATGATGAGTAGCAGAAAGCGCGCACTGAGACGGTCGTTCGCGCGCGCTTTCCACCGGCTGATGGTGCTTATCCTCCACAGGGTGGAAAGGCGCTGCCTTTTACCTCGTGTGTTACCATCTCATAACGTTCCCGTGCGGCTTCTTGATCTTCGGCGCTGTGTTCAGCGTCTACAATATAGGTTGCAGATGGACGAAGGAAACACAGCGCCGACCAAAAGTAAAAAGATATTCTTAAAAAGACGCTGTGTTTCCTTCGTCGATGTCTTTCCCCGGCCAGGCGGGTTTCCGCCAGACTCTCGACTTCAGGTTGCAGATGCTTGAGTCATTCTTTAGATACGTTGGATTTAAAAACTCAGGCTCCCTATGCATTCGACTAAGATGACCGGAAGGAGAAAACCACCTTCTTATCCTTATTGTTAGTCGATATGTTGATTTTCCTCACCCCGCTCCAAAAACTTTCTGCACCTAACGCTGTTTCGCACTGCCACCGTGATCGGCCCACCGATCATGGAGGCTGCGGAAAGCCGCCATGTCATGTCAACACGTAATCATGTGACATCACGTGTACGTTATGTGGCGTAATTGCGACGTCTTAACGATGTCACAAGTATGGGTAATCTGTGACACCATGATGACGTCACAAGGTGACGTTGCCACGTCATGGTAATTTTTTTGCATTACTCGTGCTGATGCTCTGACGCGGGACGCCGATGGTCAATCTTCCATACTTGTACGAGATGAGCGCACAAAAGGACACGAACAAGAGGAAGAGATGTACACATACAGTGCCTGTGTGTGAACATCTCTTCCTCTTGTTCTTGTCCTTTTGTGCGTTGATCTCGTACAAGTATGACCAACCAACAAACCCGCATCGCCATCCTCAATCTTCCAGTTTGATACGGCATCGAATGCTTTCGCCCTAAGCTGTACACCACGTTTGCTGGTGGAAGTACAAATCTTTTAAGTTCCAATTAAGTTCTAAAAAGGGCGAGGAAAAGTGCATGCCCACAAAACAACTTTTTTGCAACTTCGTTCCATCGTATGGCACCGACAGATAAGGCGCCGCTGTGCTCGATAGTAAATATTTGGGTGGCAAGTTATGCCTCTCCAGCGCAATGAATTTTCTTGGAGCCTTACATATTTGAGTAGGAAAGATGGCGCGCTGTTTGCGTTAGACACAATATGCGGGCATAATTACTGGGCAACTCGCCAAACAATACTGGACATTAAAATGTTGCCTTTCACTCTTAAGGCGTTGTTACCCTGTTTTGTAGCTGCAGGTTGCTGCAATAACTTCTCTTTCTTTTGTTGCTATCTCAAGTTCATATGGGTCCTTGTTCACACCGACGTTTGCAGAACAAGTCCGGCGAACGTTAGTGTATTTTATTTCCTTTCCTTGGCGTTCCATGCTACTACATCGCCTCGTAGACCACTTCTTCCACCAGCAATCTCGAAGTGGTGAATCTCTGGTCTATGAATTTGTTGATGGCACAGAACGGCAAGTTCCGTCGAATACAAAGGGAAGGATAATTAAGCAGCATATTAAAAAAGGTAGCACATTTTCTCACGCTTTGTGTGAGCACCAAACAAAACGAACGCACTGAAATAACAGAATCAGAGGCAATTGCGCGCTTAGAAGACCGATCAATACGCAGTGAGGCAACATGTCAAAAGACATTCAAACATGCACGAATTTCGACCGAAAAAAAAAGAACGCTGAATCGTCGGGACGGGACATCGCAAGTTGTCATGGGTGCGCCGAAGTCGCTGTTGCAAACGATATGGTTTTTGAACTGCTCTGATAGCGTCCGCGCAACAATAGCTGATTGTGTACTCAGATATCGTCACATTTCGCGATCTAAAGTTCACGGCACGGCGCCAAAACACGCTCGTATAGAAAGGGAAACTATCAGTGCAAACAAACATGCAGACGCTCATACATGCAAAAGATCCGTCGGTCGCCGCCAACCCGTACGATCACTGGCTTGAGGCTTCTTCCTGGTATGCTCCATTTGGTTATACACGCAGTATACTTTAGCAAGTAAAACGGAGTGGGTGTTTTACGGGAAGGAGTGCACTCGATGAAGCAGCGGTTTATTTAGCGCAAGGGCTAACTCGATGCAGGCCGGCGAGCACAGTCCGTCGTCTTCCATTTTAAATGCGAATGCATTTCATAGTCGGGCTATGTCAGGCATCCGACGTTGTCCAGCGTTGTCCGCGGAGGAGGAGGATAGGTTGATGAGGTAAGCGCCGGCAGGTGTTAGATGTGAAGCATCTTATGGCCAAGCTTAATCCGGTGGTGGTGGTGTGCGGCGTGACCACCCTTACTGCGCATGCGCAAACCCTTTAAAAAATAAAAAACCTCCTCTCTCCCTCTCTCTCCTCTAGGCATCCCTCCCCGCGGCAACCACACCCTCACTGCGCATGCGCCTCCCCTCCTCTCTCCCCTGCTACGCTCCCCCCCTCTCTCCTCTAGGCATCGCTGCCCGCGGCGTCCACACTCCCATTGCGTATGCGCGTCCCACCTCTCTCCTCTCCAACGCTCCCCCCCTCTCTTCTCTAGGCATCTCTGCCCGCAGCGTCCACACTCCCACTGCGCATGCACCCCCCCTCTCTCTCCTCTCCTACGCCCCCCCCCTCTCGCCTCGCGACGCCGACACAGGCAGCGTCTGCTAGCGAGTTTCTTGGTTGAAAAAACCGACTGCTCGCGCTGCACAACCGTTCACTGGCAACGCCGTGTATATGGCAATGGATGTTGACCTCCAAGGTGGTGCCGGTGGGAGATTTCTCCTGTGCGTTGTTGAACAATAAAAATTCGCAGCGTGCGCGTTAACTAAAAGCGGACTGCGAGTATCTGTGTCCAGTCGGAGTCTTCTGTCTCTCATTGCACATTAGCAGCGATTGGCATGTTCCAGTAGGAAACACCGCTCCATCGCTGCGTGCTTTACGCATCCCCAGTTTTCTCCTCCTGCGCAACGCTGCGATGAGCGCCAGCGTCAACGCCGCCGCCGGTGTAAGCGTTAGCGCCCGCTGCTTCACATCTACACTTGGTTCCTTTTAGCGGAAGATGGTGTAATTTTTTATCTCTCCGCTCTCACTCCCTCTCCCATAGCAACAGCTGCGGGCGCGCGCGCTTATCCTCGCCCCTAGCAACCGGAGCAGGTGGTGCGGGCGGAGTAGCGGAGAGTGAGTGGAGAGGAGGAGCGCGCTCTGGTGTGTGAGGGCGCTCGCATCGCGGAAGCTCGGCGGAGCTCCCGCGTGTGTGGAGAGCGTAGCAGAGGGTAGGTGCAGTGCTTCGCCGCTCCTTCTCTCGCCGTTCGCTCTCTCTCCTCCCTGCGCCCCACACTCCTGTCCGCTCGCTCGCACGTATATATAAATGGAGTAAAGCGCGCGCGAAATGCATTCGCATTTCCTCACGATTCCCTTAGGGGAGGTGGGGGGCATTTGTTTTTCTGCCACTCCGATGAAACTACCTAAAAGAAGCCTCGCGTTTATTCAACAGTCGCTTTTTATCACTTTACACCAGTGACGTCACAGGGCTGCACACTCTTGCTTGGCCCGAACAGAGATAACGATAACGCTACATCTTTTTTTAAGGAAATGCTACAACACAACACAAAGCAAACAAAAAAATAAAGCAGTATGAATCGGAGCAGCACCGAACAACCGTATGCAGGTCTCAACTGTAGCCGTATCGCTGTGGTGGTCTTACTTCTTGACCATAGAGTGTCATATAACGACCAGGTATCCGCTATCCAAAGAAACCGCCGGCGTTGAATTGAGCACAGAATGCTCTGTTGAGGACCTGTCTTCCTCGGATTGCCCTGCAGCGTTCAGAGTCGCGGGAGAGTCATGAGACGGGTCATGCGCGCCGGCTCGCTCGCTGTGTCTAACCAATGCCCTTCTGTTTCGAACTCGATCCCGTCGTCTGTCTGCACCCGATACGACTGAGGCCGCTGGGCTGGACTGAGCACCGTTGATGGAATTTCACGGTCTTTTATCCATGCTCAATTTCCAGGCACAAGTTGTGGTAACCAAGTTGCAGCATGACGACGGTCGTAGGTGAGCCTTTGCTTATTCCGAAACGTCTTGTCCTTGTATCGGACGCTTCTAATAATGTTCGCCTTTGATGGTGCAAGTCTTTTCGGGTGTACCGGGAGCGTAAAGCGTAACCGCCTGCCGTGCCCATCAGTAGCTGGGCTGCACTTGTACCCAAGGGACCTGGGGAATCCCTGTACGCTAGAAGGGCCAGGTAAGGGTCAGCTGATTTTTCCAACATCTGTTTTACCGTCTGCACAGTACGTTCAGCTGCACCATTTGACTGCGGGTACCTGGGACTGGATATGACGTGACGGAAGCCCTAACTTGTTGCGAAGAGCGCGAATTCTGCAGACGCGGATTGAGGACCGTTGTCTGTTACGACCAATTGTGGAATCTCATGCCTAGCAAATAACTCTTGACCTGTACAATACCGTGAAAAATAGCCTACGACCACAAGGTACGTTATTCCATGCAAATGGAAAAGGTCAGCTCCAATATTCAACCAAAGCAAACTGGGAGACTAGGACGCCATCACAGGCTCGGCTTTTTGAACGCGCAGCCTCGCGCGATCTCGACAACTGTTTACCAGAGCTCCTAGCTGGGCGTTGAGACCGGGCCACCAGAATAGATTATTCGGCCCTTGCATGACATTTCACAATGCGCTGGTGACCCTCATGTAATGAACAAAGTACTTCACTCCTTACGTTCTGAGGCACGACCCATGTAGGAGCACACAGTCACATGTTGTAAGGTTAGCTCTCTGTGACCAATAAGGGCTCAGCCAACTGCTAACTTTATCACGACGAGCAGCTCGATACTTGCAGCTTCCCGCTGAAACAAAAGCACGCTCGAAAAGCACGCGCAGGTATAGACGATTTTCCGCAGCTGGTTTGTTTAATCAAAACTAGATGGCGCCACCACTGCACCGCGGCCGTCTCGTACTGCGGCCGTCTCAATGCATTGGCCTTTGGCAGCGCTGCTCAATATGTCTCCATCCGCGTCGCGTCGTCTGCTCGGTGTTCCCATAGCGTCTGCGCGCACGCGAGTAAAAACGAGCAGACGGCAGCGCCGGAAAAGTCAACATGGCGACACCTGTGGATGCAGTTCCCTTCCGCCTCGAATTTATCACGTTGTCGTCTTGCGCCGTGTGGCCCGTAAGTGCATAACCTACGCATTTCTTTGCTTTATATTTACGTCCTCAAGCGTTGAGACCAATGTATTCGTCGGCATTTTGCGACGTTTTCAAGATTCATTCTCAAATTCTCGGGGACAAGGCTTAGTAGGCATGGCTAAATAGATACAGCTAATCGCGATAATAAAGACAGAACATACCTGATGCTTTGTCCCCAGCGTGAGATGACACTGAGCGATAGCTGATTTCACCATTTATTTATTGCTGTGAAGACATTGGGTGAGTAGCAAGCGCGAGTTCGGATCGAAGCGGGCGGTCGCGTCTACATGGGTGCAGCCATGTTGGCTTCTAACCCCAGCTGCTGGCGCTTACGGCCACGGCCGCTTCGCTGGCCCTATGCTTTGGCTGGTGCAACTGGCAGGGGGGAAGTATGGGGGGGAAGGCCAGTTACGGTGACGTGATCAAACATGGCAGCGCCCGTGCGCCGCTGCGGAAAATCGTCTATAGACAGGACAAGCGTGAACTAACAACTATCACAGTTGTTACGCCTTTGTGTAACAAACGAGATGCAAGTGTCGACAACGCAGAACCCGACGCTCTTAGATATTCCTTCTTCTTTTAAAGTGCGGTGCGCTAAATGACCCCTCTGCGTCTCCTGCCACGCGGTGGCGTCTGACGCAAGGTGTGCGCGGTGTTCATTTTTTTTTGTTCCACATCCCGAGTGGGCACAGAAAGGGGTCTCTTTTTCGTGCACGTCTCAAGGCCAGTTTTCAAATTGAAAGAAAATGTAGGAGCGTTGCGTGATATAAAACACGCTAAAGCTCCTGCGATAGTTGCATACCGCCAGTGGTAAATGGTATCTATAAATAGCTTGCCGTCATCATGCCGGCGCATGCATGGCATGTAGAGGAGTGGTTAACGCAGCGCGCTGTGGAGCGAGGGGTCGCTGGTTCGATTCCCCGGTTGGGTGCCTTGGAGGTTTTTTCTGCTGATTTATTATTCTTAGTGCCTTTTTAATATGTATACATACATAACGTATGCGGGGCATGACGGCCCCGGCGACGGCAAAGTCAGCGGAGAGTGTCCATATAATTGCTATCCTAATAAAAAAAAATTGAAGGACACTTTGTACATTCTGAAGTGTGTTCGGCGAAAGCGTGTGGCCGTTCCACTGACTATGCCATGTCTTTTTTCTTTTACACTCTCAGTGGTATAACACACAAAGCGAATGTGTGCGTGTTTTCTTTTTTTAATTTTTTACCGCGAGTCGCAGCGAGACGCCAGAATAATCTTCCTCCGTTCGCATGCGTTAGTATTTTCTCGCGCTTTGTGCATCGTGCAAACGCCATAGCGTTCCAGCGCTTCAATTGACGGGCCCTTTGTAAATTCGAAAGTGTATTCCGTGAACGCCTGTGTCCATTGAGACGGCGTCGGTCAAAATGATTGCAAACGCTGGGCCATAGCTCGGCACACTCACTCATGAGTGCACTCAACTCACACTCACTCACACTCATTTGAACGTGGTGAGTTGAGTATGAGTGAGTACTCATGAGTGTGAGTGGTCGTGAGTGTGAACGTGAGTGAGAACTCATGAGTGTGAGTGGTAGTGAGTGTGAACGTGAGTGAGCACTCGTGAGTGTGAGTATACATGAGTGTGAACGTGAGTGAGAACTCATAAGTGTGAGTGGTCGTGAGTGTGAACGTGAGTGAGCACTCATGAGTGTGAGTAGGCGTGAGTGTGAACGTGAGTGAGAACTCGTGAGTGTGAGTGGTCGTGAGTGTGAACGTGAGTGAGCACTCATGAGTGTGAGTAGAAGTGAGTGTGAACGTGAGTGAGAACTCATGAGTGTGAGTGGTCGTGAGTGTGAACGTGAGTGAGCACTCATGAGTGTGAGTAGATGTGAGTGTGAACGTGAGTGAGCACTCATGAGTGTGAGTAGAAGTGAGTGTGAACGTGAGTGAGAACTCATGAGTGTGACTGGTCGCGAGTGTGAACGTGAGTGAGCACTCATGAGTGTGAGTGGTCGTGACTGTGAACGTGAGTGAGCACTCATGAGAGTGAGTAGAAGTGAATGTGAACGTGAGTGAGAACTCATAAGTGTGAGTGGTCGTGAGTGTGAACGTGAGTGAGAACTCATGAGTGTGAGTGGTCGTGAGTGTGAACGTGAGTGAGCACTCATAAGTGGTCAACGTGAGTGAGAACTCATGAGTGTGAGTGGTAGTGAGTGTGAACGTGAGTGAGCACTCGTGAGTGTGAGTAGACGTGAGTGTGAACGTGAGTGAGAACTCATGAATGTGAGTGGTCATGAGTGTGAACGTGAGTGAGCACTCATGAGTGTGAGTAGACATGAGTGTGAACGTGAGTGAGAACTCATAAGTGTGAGTGGTCGTGAGTGTGAACGTGAGTGAGCACTCATGAGTGTGAGTAGGCGTGAGTGTGAACGTGAGTGAGAACTCGTGAGTGTGAGTGGTCGTGAGTGTGAACGTGAGTGAGCACTCATGAGTGTGAGTAGAAGTGAGTGTGAACGTGAGTGAGAACTCATGAGTGTGAGTGGTCGTGAGTGTGAACGTGAGTGAGCACTCATGAGTGTGAGTAGATGTGAGTGTGAACGTGAGTGAGCACTCATGAGTGTGAGTAGAAGTGAGTGTGAACGTGAGTGAGAACTCATAAGTGTGAGTGGTCGTGAGTGTGAACGTGAGTGAGAACTCATGAGTGTGAGTGGTCGTGACTGTGAACGTGAGTGAGCACTCATGAGTGTGAGTAGAAGTGAATGTGAACGTGAGTGAGAACTCATAAGTGTGAGTGGTCGTGAGTGTGAACGTGAGTGAGAACTCATGAGTGTGAGTGGTCGTGAGTGTGAACGTGAGTGAGCACTCATGAGTGGTCAACGTGAGTGAGAACTCATGAGTGTGAGTGGTAGTGAGTGTGAACGTGAGTGAGCACTCGTGAGTGTGAGTAGACGTGAGTGTGAACGTGAGTGAGAACTCATGAATGTGAGTGGTCATGAGTGTGAACGTGAGTGAGCACTCATGAGTGTGAGTAGACGTGAGTGTGAACGTGAGTGAGAACTCGTGAGTGTGAGTGGTCGTGAGTGTGAACGTGAGTGAGCACTCATTAGTGTGAGTAGAAGTGTGTGTGAACGTGAGTGAGAACTCATGAGTGTGAGTGGTCGTGAGTGTGAACGTGAGTGAGCACTCATGAGTGTGAGTAGAAGTGAGTGTGAACGTGAGTGAGAACTCGAGTGTGACTGGTCGCGAGTGTGAACGTGAGTGAGCACTCATGAGTGTGAGTGGTCGTGAGTGTGAACGTGAGTGAGCACTATGAGTGTGAGTAGAAGTGAGTGTGAACGTGAGTGAGAACTCGTGAGTGTGAGTGGTCGTGAGTGTGAACGTGAGTGAGCACTAATGAGGGTGAGTAGGCGTGAGTATGAACGCGAGTGAGCACTCATGAGTTTGAGTGGACGCGTGTGTGAACGTGAGTGAGCACTCATGAGGGTGAGTATAGGCGTGAGTATGAACATGAGTACTCATGAGTGTGAGTAGTATGAACGTGAGTAGTCGTGAGTATGAACATGTGTGAACTCATGAGTGTGAGTAGGTATGCCGCGCAGAGAAACACGGCGACACACACACACACAAACACACAGTGAGTGGTCGCGCTGAGGAAGTGAGAAACCCTAATGGTGCTGACGTTATCTAGCGGCAGTTGACTAGACAAGCGATATGAGGCCGCAAAAAAAGTTTTATTGAGGTGTAGTGTCAGCTCAGTAACAGGTGTTTCAGTTTGTTAGAAAACAGGAGGCAGAACCAGCAATCGGAAAATGAGATTTGACTTTTCTTCAAGAGATAACTCGTGCGACGCATTTCGATCGGCTAGCGTGTCGAAGACGCTGCCGGATACGTCAAACATCACGCAGCTAGCATCACGGCGCGGCGCACCGTCGCGTCGGCGCCTGTCTCGGCGCGGCGGTGACTGGTGCGACGGTACCTCCTCTCTGTCTCTCGTCTCTCGGTGGGAGCTGCTTGTTTGGTAGTGTAGCGTTTGAGAAAGAGTTTTAGCAAGTTACGGAAATACGGAACGAAAATACGATACTGAACTGCGGTACCGCTCCTCTCTCGCTCGTTGGGCTTTCGCCGCTCCTAATTCCAGCAAAGGCACCCCAACACCACAAAGGCCTTTTCAAAAATTACTGTGGGGTGTCACGCCTAATTGTTGCCTGTCAGCCTACGCATTGTTTACGATGCAGCTGTCGATCGGGGGAGGCACTTTAATAAAATACTTTGTTGAGCGCGGTGGTTCATTCTGGAATAGATTTGAGCGCAAAAGGACGAGACACGAGAAGACGACTACACGAGCACTCGTGTAGTCGCCTTCTCTTCTTGTGTCTCGTCCTTTTGCGGTCAAGACTTTAAGCACGAGCTGAAGAGGAGGAGCGCCACCATAGTCCCGTACCGTATTTGCGCACCATATTCCCGTAACTTGCTAAAGCCCTCTAATGTGCGCATATTCGGTTCCGGTCGCGCTATGTTGCACGCGGAGGCTTCGTGTTCGAAGTGACGCTTGGAGGGCGGCAAATTCATGGAGATGCAGACAGGGACAACTTGCGCCCTGGGAAGATCTATACGTGCGCCTGTTAATCCAATGGCAGCCTGCGCACGCGGGGCTGTTGCGGACGCCGAACTAAAGCTGTGCATCAACGTGTTGAGACCGTTATGCGCGCCTTTGTACACGCTCCCCTAATATAAGTGATGCAATCATTTATCAAGGGTGATTATTTGCTGATCGCAGATTATGTTTCCACTGCTGCAGGCACAATATGTCGTTTTGACATGGAGTTTCGTGTAAGCCCTAATAACATTTGCATCGATATTCAAGATGCAGCGTGCGTCCGCTCGGGCAAACGTGGAAAAAAATTCAGTAAGCGTGCAGAACTCCCCCGACATACTAAATAGATCGAATGGCTTTTTTTTATTATAAACTGTAATTTGAGGCGCAGATACAGCGCTTACAGTACGGCGCGTAAGGCGCTTAAAAATCGTGAAGGGATTTCTCGAATGTCATTTTATTGGCGTACAGCCTGTGTTTATAACAAGACCAAGTTCCCGCTTTCTTGTTCGTTAAAATGTACAGGGGGGGGTCAAAAGTTCGCAGGCCACGCTGCCATAGCAATACATGGGAGAGTGGCCTGGGAACTTTTGACCAGCCCTGTACGTTCGTAGAGAAAGTATCTAAGGGGAGATGCAGAGATAAAATAGCGATTTTCGAAAAAAAGGTATGCATTTTCAACTTTATATGGTATGGTTTGCTCGTTCACTAAAAGAAGATGCTCACCAAGTTTGGATGGTATCTCTGCAGCAGAAGAGAATAACATTAATTCTTTCACGAGATGGTGGCGTGAATTTGCTGGTGAAAGCGTATCTGAATCCTCTTTGCAAGACGCTACGCGGGCAAGAGGCCGAACTTGAAGTGAATGCCCGTGTTAGGACGTGTACATTTTTTTCGCGTCTTTTAGCCACGGAACACTTTCTGCGGGGGACTGAACTAGAGGACAAACAAATAATTTATGAAGCATATTTCTAGCCCCGAGGACTGCTAGATAGTGACGCAGAACTATCGGAAAATTGACTATCGATAACATCGATAGTTTCTTTTGAACTATTGATAACGTAAAGAAACTATCGATAGTACTACTATCGATACTATTATCGATAGTGCAATCGATAGTACTGACAGTAGTAGTAATGCCGGTCCGACATTACTATTAAAAATATCAATAGTGCTTTGAATATCTCTGCTGTTGGCGGCCGGGCGAAACTTTTGGCGAAATAAGTATTCCAGCAGTGAAAATACGGCAATATGTTCATCAATAAATTCATGTTCAAAAGTAAACACTCGCACCTTACAATTAATAAACCTATTTTTTGATACTATGACTTTAAAATTACAAAATGCGATACAAATTTGAAGCCGCACAGTACCGTCCATTGTAACTGTCTCGTTTCCTGTACACCTGAATAATTCAACTCAATTGTCATGTGTCAGCCAAAAATCATGGTGAAGGAGCGCAAGCTTGTGAACATTCATACCCTTCAGCTTCCTCCTGCTCCACACACTCCGAAAATCAAGTTCATGCTGCAATGAGTTCGCGCGCTTGATTTTATACTAACAGGTCGAAGTATAAAACTATCGATAGTATCGATAGTATAAACTATCGATAGCGCTATCGATAGTTCGATAGTAGGGAACTATCGATAGTATCGATAGTGCCATCGATAGTTCTGCATCACTACTGCAAAGTCGTTGTAAAATGGGAACCGAAGCTCGAATTGGCGGAAACTAATCACGTGACACATCTGGTGTGAAATCTTTATACACCATTGCATTATAGACAGTTCACCAACGCACCTGCTTTCGCGCCAATTTCACGTGGGTAAAAGCGTGCACAGCGGCGGCCCCGCAACGCGCCGTCGAGGTTGTATTATCAGAGCTCTTAACCTTCCCGAATAGGCGTGTCCAATTTGACCAATTTGCCGCATACCAACTGGAACTGTCCTACTAAATCTGCGCCTCAAGCTATATATCGTCTTTATTAAACAAAAGTCATTCTATTTAGTACGCCGAAGTGTGCTCCACACGGACTGTTTTTTTCCACGTTAGCACGAGTGGACGCACGCTGCACCTTGATTATCGATGCAAATGTTACTTGAGCTTACACGAAACCGCATCTCAAAGCGACATATTATGCCTTCAGCCGTGGAGACACAATCTGCAATCAGCAAACCATCACACTTGATCATTTGTTGCATCATTCATATAATGAGTACTTGTACAAATACGCACGTAACGGTCTCAACTCGTTCATAGAGTGTGTAATTTTGGCGACCGCAACAACTTTGCGTGCGCAGGCTGCCAATAGACGTTGCCCGCGTACGCAGATTTATGAAAGAGTCACCTTCAGCACGGAGCCAACGAAGCCTCCGCGCGAGCGCTACCGAAGCTGCGCACATTTTCTCGAACGCAAAATGACAAAACTACCGTACACGCAGCGCATTCCATGCAACAAGGGAGGTAGAGAGGAGGCGCCGCCGCAACCGTCGCGCCGAGGTGGCCGAGGCGCCAACGCGACGGCGAGCCCCGGCGCCCCGCCGGCGCCGCTAGTACAGTGCAGTGTTGCCAGGTTTGGCTATATATAGCCAAATTGGGCTACAGAAAAAAAATTTTGGCGTCGATTTGAGATGGTTGGCTATGTGGCTATATTTGGGCTACTGAAAATCTGCGACTTGGCTTTGTTTGGGCTATATGTGGCGCCCTCTTGCTCAACACTCCACAGGCAATTCTCGTTGAGCAGACACGTAAAGGCGCGCTCGAATTTATTATTGAAGGGGTCGAAAGCGGTAAGATTCATTAGAAATCCGCCCGCTGCGCCGCCTAAGCGAGCGGTAAACTGGGGGACGAGCACCATCGGTCTCTGACCGACTTTTTCGCCACAGCGACCGTACAACGCCGTTGCGCCTCTCCGGAATCCGAACTTTTTGGCTGTACTAGTATATCAACCACTTGATGTCCTGCCGCAATTTGCGGCCGAAAAATTGGATGTGTATTTGTATAGGCACAAGACGCGTCTTCATCTACCGTAACACTATGAAATTTCGACGATTCCCAAGCGGTTAATCTTGTTTTTAATAGGATTGCAGGAGCAACACAGGTAGTAGTGTGTTGTAGAACCTACACAAACCCAAGCAATTACGCTGCAAAGAATGATGAGTCATGCACCCGGCCGTTTGTCATGAAAAGAGCTCACGCTTTTCACCCGCTATCGCATTTTGACGCCTGTGTTCACTGCTCGTGCTTTGCGTGACATCAGCGTCGCCTGGAGCAAGTTTGTCCAAAAGACTTTTTTCTGCCGCCTTACCACTCGTGGTGGGCTACTGGTTAAGGCGCTCACCTGCCGACACGAAGGTCGCGCGATCGAATGCCGGCCGCGGCGGCTGGCTTTCAACGAAGGAAAAATGCAACAGGTGCCCGTGTGCTTAGCTTAGGTGGTCGTTAAAGAACCCCAGGTGGTCGCAATTTCCGGAGCCCGCCACTGCGGCGTCTCTCATAACCATATTGTGGTTTTATAGGAGGCAAAACCTCAGCACTTATTATTATCTAACACTTCCGCTGCTTATAAACTTTTACTATCGCAACAATATTACATTATAGAGGTTGAAACGGGCCTTTTTTATTATTTGGTGGCGCTAAAGTGAATTCGACGGATGAACTGAATGTTCTCGGGGTATGTAGGCCAAGGCTGGCGGCTTTCATAAAAATTGTCTAGAACAGCACAAAGCATAAACATTCATCCTGCTTCGCTTCATGCTTGAAATACTACAGAGTTGTTGATAACTGGTCAAGACCTTGCATTGGAAGGTTACTTTCCGAACGCAACGGACTGATGAGACGGAGCTGGGCGAATTTACTTATCTTTGATGTTTTCAAATGAAGGTTCAGTGATTAAAGGCCGCGCCTCAATATCGATACCTTCACCTTCTCGAACACAAGCTCTTTCCTACAATAACGACGGGTTGTACAAAAAGGAATTGGAGCAGTCGAATGTGAAAACGTATGTCAAAATAAAACTGAATATAACAATGGCTATATTTGGCTACAAATTTTCTTGCTATTTTTTGCCTTTGGCTACATTTGGGCTACATTTGCGATAGGTGGCGAGACACTGGAAGTTGTAAAGGAGTACGTCTACTTAGGACAGGTAGTAACCGCGGAACCGAACCATGAGAGTGAAATAACTAGAAGAATAAGGATGGGATGGAGCACATTCGGCAAGCATTATCAAATCATGAATGGTAGTCTACCACTATCCCTCAAGAGGAAGGTATATAACAGCTGCATCTTACCGGTACTTACCTACGGAGCAGAAACCTGGAGACTTACAAAGAGGGTTCAACTTAAACTGAGGACGACGCAGCGAGCGATGGAAAGGAAAATGATAGGTGTAACCTTAAGAGACAGGAAGAGAGCAGAGTGGGTCAGGGAACAAACGGGGGTTAAGGATATCATAGTTGAAATCAAGAAGAAGAAATGGATATGGGCCGGGCACGTAGCACGTCGGCAGGATAACCGCTGGTCATTAAGGGTAACTGACTGGATCCCAAGAGATGGCAAACGCGTGAGGGGGGAGACAGAAAATTAGGTGGGTAGATGAGATTAAGAAGTTTGCAGGTATAACGTGGCAGCAGAAAGCACAGGACCGGGTTGATTGGCGAAACATGGGAGAGGCCTTTGTCCTGCAGTGGGCGTAGACAGGCTGATGATGATGATGATGATGACATTTGGGCTACGGTTTCTCTGGCTTTTGGCTACGCCGCCTCGTCCAACCTGGCAACACTGGTACAGTGTACTAGAAGGGGGCAGCGGAATGAACGAAGCGGCCGCGCCGCACAGCATGGCCGCGTCTCGGTAGATGTTCCGACGGGCGATCGTAGCGGCGGCGCTGTAGTTGCTGTAGTCGACTTCAGTGATCACTAGAGGCCGGATTTTTAGGCACTAAAAATCGTGTTTTAGGCGCCAAAAATAGGCAGAAAAAAACACAGTTTTAGGCCCCCAAAATCGTAAATATAGGCGCAATAAATTTTAGAAAAACTCAATTTTCGAAGAAAGACGTGTGCGATCTGTGTCTACGTCACGAAAGCAAACAAATGATATATTTTATGATTGTACAAAGGCGTTAATGATTTAACATAGCCATGCAATGGTCCCTTTTCGGGCACGGTTTCCAGAACACGGTCTCTCCTTTTATTGTCCAGAATGGTAAGTTAAGTGTCCGCCATCGAATAAACACGCTCCTGGGTCTGCTTCTTTTCGGCATGGCTGGGAAGGGCAGCACAGGATTCAATAGCCAGACCGCTAAAAGGCCAAAAGAGTCTGTTAGCCTCGTATTGGCCGGGTCTAATAGCGCATGGTCAATTTCTCCTCTTTGTGTGAACACCATAAAGGGCCCCTTACCAGGTTTGAGCGTTTCGAGCTAGAAGTGTAATGCATGCACTGCGCTAACGATCGCGTCTGCCAAGATTTGCAATGCTACGCTCCCCGGTAGGAGGTGAAATGTCAGACTGAATGCGTCGTGCCCTTTATCTCACGGGCGCGCGCACCAATGTCGGGGAGGTGAAGTTCAACAAGGAATGGTCCTGTGTATGTCACAGTAGTACATGATACTGCGAGAATTATTCGAGGCTACATGTGTAATTTGTGCAATATGTTGCTTGAATAGAAGAATGAAAGTTAATAGAAATACTAAAACATACAAACGGAATGTGTGCGCGTTTTACTTTAGTTTTTTTCTTAGCTGCCTATATTTCTTTTGTGTTTGTGTTCTCACCGTTCCCGCGTCGTGCCGGCGCCAGCCCTGACAACGCTTAGCATGTTTTTGGTGCATCGTCCCTTACAGCAGTTCCAGCTGTGCGACGCGCTGTGTCATGGTAAGGATACAGGATCCATGCCAGCCTCTGCAAATGCACAGACGGATCCATCCCACAGAAACAGGCAGTACGCTATAGAGCGAACGCCGAAACGATACAACACCGCTTGTGCGCACGACCTGGCTTGGGTATGTCATGTGCACATAGTGTAATCTTGCGTGCGCACGGCGTGTTGATGCGTCAACGTCGTGTGATCTTCCGGCTCCGAGTTTCTCTGATACCGAAGAGGGCAGGGAAGGAATTTGGCTTGCGAGTGGCAAAGGTTTCAAGCTCACCTACCGGCATCATGCTTTCGCGGCTCGTAATGAACCAATTAAAAAGTTCTTGTGGTACAAAGCTCTTCATTGGGCACGCGAACACTTCCAGTATCTGACTAAAATTTCTCATTTGACCTGGTGAAGCGCCCTTGAAGAGTAAATTACAAACGAAACAAAAGCCATGCGCACATCTGATTTTTATTTTACCTACTTTCTACTTTCCCCTGACGGCACTCCATGGTTTCGCATTCGCTCTCCATATTCCTGCTGCTGCGCGCAGGCACCTCCTGTTAACATTTCAGTGGCTGCCGAGTCATTGTGGAATTGCCGGCAACGACCGCGCCGATGAAGCTGCACGATCGGCTCACGAAAAAGACCAGCAGATGCCCATACCACTCTCTAGAACGGACGCGGCGCGACAACTGCAATCGCTTGCTCGTCGCGTCACTTTTCAGCAATGGAATACGCAGGGTTTCTCCAACTCGCGCTTATACTCTATCGACCCTAATTTACGAGTTCGCTTCCCATTCGGACTCTCCCGTCGAGATGAAACTTTGTTGTGCCGCGTGTGGTTGGGTGTAGCATTTACGAATGCATACTCTCATCGCATAGGAATGGCTAACAGTACGGCATGCAACTCATGCGGCTATGAGGAGACCATTGAACACATTTTGTGCCACTGCCCTTCTTACCAGACACATCGACGTGTTCTAGGAGCAAAACTCGATCGTCTCGATACAAGACCGCTGTCCGAAAAGAAGATTCTGGGACCTTGGCCCACGGCTTCGGGCATGCACAAGGCCACGAAAGCCCTGCTGAGCTACCTGAAGGCGACCGGACTTCGCGAGCGTCTTTGAATCACCAGCGCATGTTTACGTTGTGTGTGTTCTCACTAACTATTAATTTCCTTTTCTTTTTTCTTTCTTTCTTCTTTATCTTATCTATTATTCCCCCTTTCCCCCACCCCACGTGTAGGGTATAGCCAACCGAGCTTAGCTTGGTTAACCTCCCTGCCTTTCTCCTTCGTTCCTCTCTCTCTGCCCCCCACCACGCCCAAGTCTTCAAGGAGGTGCTTCAATTCCATGGGAACATTGGACTGGAAAACCGGCGGTAAAAGCCGCCCGCCACGTCCTCGGCCATAGACGCCACTCTCCTCTTCTTCCCCTCTCCTCTTCCCCGCCTTTATTTTCCTCTCTCCATTCCACTGTACACGCTGCGACGTGCTCCCATTTAGGGTTGCAGAAATAGCGTCTTTTCCTCTCCCCCTGTTCCAACCGCTCGCGCCATGTCAGTGCGGTGGGGGTAAGGTGGCCGGCGCGTCCCATTTCACTGCTGCTACCGGTTGCTTCCCGGATGTTTGTTGAAATAGGTTGTTGCACCCCATAAAGTTCCGAAACGTCAATTTTGCCCGGTAACATGAATTACAGTCTCAAACTGTACTCGAAAGCAAAATTTGAGGCTAAATAGCGTTCATATAGGCACCAATTTTGAAAATAGGCATTTATGGGCACTTATAGACATTTAGGCACAAACCCCAAAAATAGGCATTTATAGGCACTATAAAACACTATAAAAGCCCTCCTTTGCCCTCAATTCATGCTCATATATCAAAGTGGCGCGATAGGAACGCAAGGAAAAAAATAGGCATTTGCCTATAATCCGGCCTCTAGTGATCACTTTGTCAACTTTGTACTGAAGCTGCTGAAGCAGCTGAAGCTCTCGAGAGCGTCTGCATTTGGCGCGCGCGTCGTATAGCCTACGAAAGCGTGTAATTGCGCGTTTCGAGTGCTTTTAACGCATTACTGAGCTTTAAACGGTGTCTCAACGCCTGCTACGCGCCATGGTGCACAAGTTAATATGCCGTTGCGCCCAAATTGCCTCGACTCATTCCCTGTTTGAGGGGCCTGCCGGCCCTCAAAGAAGGCGACAATCGGATTTTGCATATATGCACCTAGGTGGTCACTGATTTCTGTGCGGATTGCAAGCAACACATCGAGCCGTGACACACCATAATCGATTACGAAAGCACAACGAAGAGTGAAGTAACAAACCAGCGACGAAAGCCCCTTATGTCGGCAGTCCCTGCGATATCTAGAGCATTGACGCTTATATGAGCTACAATGCGCTCGACTGTTTCATGAGTAACCTGAGAACACATAACTTTCTCAACGTTTATAGGGACGGTTGAGTTCCATCGTGCCAGTTTCGCGCTGTTTAAATGCCGAAAGGCTATCTTGTTTCAACAGCGTGTACGGTTACTGTGCACCACCTTAGGCTTAAAATACCAGGAGCTCATCCGAAGGCACGCGTTCCGCTCCGAGGAACGAACTTCATGCATCAGGGCTTATCTCAAGCATACTAAAATGAACTTCAATACGGTAGCTAAGCGGGGTTGTTGATACGTACACATAGTTATTCTAAAACAGCGCACATACGGGACAAGAGCGCTTGTGTCGTGTGGTTCGCTCTTGTCCGGTTTGTGCGCTGTTTCAGAATAACTATGAATACTAAAATGCGGAGGTGTAAATATAGCCCGTCCGGTTTTCAACCACTCCCCTTTTATATCGACAGATTACATTGCGCTATTTTCCAGGTCTGCTATCGATGTCATTGCAAGATTTTGTTTCACAGTGTTTTGTATAATCATTTAATTGCTTTATCCGTAAAGTGTCAGAAGTGAAGCCAGGATGGGTGGCGGTTCTCTACGGTTTGCGATATTAGTGTATAAATATATATATATATATATATATATATATATATATACCAATACGGCCAGTAAAGTTACACCTCCCCGTCCTGCCCCATCAACAACAGTCCTGCAACGCCCCTGAGGAGGACGACCGTTATTTCATCGCGGTCCAGTTACGCTTGACTTCCGATACCATGCATTGACACCCCGTAATGCCCAAAAAAGTCACATTTACTCAGCGTATTTGTAAAGAGACGCACCGTACACACAGCGTCTCCATGGGTAAATATTCGGCCTGCTTCCTGCAGGATAAAATATATGCACCCGGATTTCTGAGCATAGCTAAATTCCAGTACAGCGGCTCAGTTACTCTGAATAAACTATAGACGCCGAATCACCAACAGAGGAAAGGATCAGGACAGAAGAAATCAATAAGGCACGCACTTTCTGTTTCATCTGTCTCTTTCTTCTGACCGTCGTCCGTTGTTTAGTTAACTGACAGTAACGTACCGACAAGCCCAGCAATTAGTTCGGCTCAATTACACCGAGATCGTGAATCTTCAATGTTGCAATCAGCCCGTTTTCATTTTTTTTTGGTAATTTTCGTACCTTCCAGCAGTCGCTTCGGTTACAAAATCAGTTAGCGGTATCTCTCAAAGGCATATATGAAGCAAGCATATATGTCGACGCGGAAGGCATCAGGCGGCGAGGCGTGTTCACGCCACTCAACAGTTCTAGTACACTTTGGGTTACCACCCGTCCTGGATTTCACGGTACTGTCCCGAATTTTCATACAGCATGTCGAGTCCCGCACCGTCCCTGTCCGGACAGTTATATGACCCGGATTTGTTCCGGACCATCCAGTTAAAAATTTTTAAGTGATCCAACGCAAGCCCAACAACGCGCGTCACACTACGGAACACGACGTTAACACGAATTGCACGCACGAAGCTATGTTGCTGTGGCTAGCGGTGGCTGCGAGGGGCTTTAGCCACTTTAGCAAAACTTCCGCGTGAAGTGCGTCAACTTTCACGAGTATACATTCCCCAGGAAGATGAAGTGTTGCGAACAGCGCGTAGCCAGCTGAAGTACCACTTCAAGAGACCGCAACAATAAAGAAACAATGGATTTGTCTGGAACATACCGCAATAAAGAAAACTGATTTCTTCGGCTTTTTACGTTAGTGTATGCCCCCCCCCCCCACCCCCCCTTCCCACTCTCCCGTCCTGTCTTCCTTCAGTGCAGAGGTGGTAACCACTCTACCGCTAGGTAGCGTACGCGAACGGCGCCAAACGCCAGCCACGCGATGCATTTGACTCATACGGTGGCATCTTCGACATGCTAGCCGATCGAAACGAGGGACAATGGACAGATGCAGAAAAGTTAGGTCACATTTGCTGAGTCTACCTTCAAAAAAGAGGTCAAATGAACTACGAAGAGAGTCGGGTTGAATTTTATTTTTTTTTCTTCGAGTGTAGCACTGTTTCGTCTACTAATTTGCCTCGGAACGGTGACATGTGCAAATAAACCGCGAGCAAAATTTCTGCTAGTACTTGAGAAAATGAGTTTGTGCGGTGAGTGATTGCGACAGCTAACATAGTGGTGTTCTACTTTCTACATCCTACTAATATACTTGATCACTTGAGTTGGTACCTAATATTGACGCGTTGTCGTTTGTTTATTTATCTTTAGTTTTTTTTTGGACTTACTTAAAGGGGTACTGACACAAAATTTCGCGGCCGAGACAGCCTGCGGGTTCGATTCCCGTGAACATGTGTACATCATCTGCAAAATATCAACAGCGAATATAGCTTGGAAGGTATTTTAAATTAATTTTGAAGTTTGCGTGAGCGATCGACTCCCTCGCGCTCCTGACACCATCAGAGGTGACCCTCGGTGACCCCCCCCTATTCCCTCACGTGACCACGCTGCAACAAGTTGTGATGACGTCATAGCGGTCATTTTCTTTTTGCCGCGTTTGTTCCAGCAGTCTATACTTCTCGGCGGCTGGTCGCGAGTCCGTGGCCACGGCGCACGCGTTGAAAATTTTGTGTTTGGCGACACTGCTGTCCCGTTTCCTATTCGAAAGGACTTCTTGATGCAGACCATCTGAAAGTGCGTCACAGTTCTGTGTGCTGACGTGATCGAGAGCTGCGCACGCTAGGTGGTGATAGTTGCACCCGGCGGCTTGTCGTTTTTCGAGCTCTCTCAAGCCGAAACTGAAACTGGTCGGTAATGAGGAGCCTGTAATTAAATATCTGTCGCGCGCTGCAGCAAACGAGGTGCCGTGTTATGACTAACAGGACCCCAGCAACACATTGCAGCAAAAAAAACGCGAGGCCAAAGTTTTTGTGTCAGTACCCCTTTAATGCTTGCCTTGGTGATTTATCTACAAAGTTCTGTTTCGTAGATCAGTGTGGCTATGGTATTAGTCATCATTCCACGTCCATATTTTCTTCTTGTTCGAAAGCGTCGTGTGACTTGTCAGGGAAAATCCTAAATTTCTGCTTTTATCCTGACTGTATCTATGTTGGCCTGTTGTTTACCAATTTACTTTCCTTTTGTTCTCATCAGCTTGAGGGCAATCCTCGACGTCATTCAGCACTACATTTTACTTTGGCTATAGCGAAAATATATTTCACGTTAATACTCATCAAAGTGCGAAAACTAAAAGCCGGAAAAAGATGTCGCAGGATAACGTGTATATGTGCCAGTTTGTAGTCCGTAGAGGTTCGGGCTGGCCCGTAAGTTTGTGTCTTTCATAGCATTCTCTCACGCATCCCAGACTTTTCACGTGGACATGAGAGCAAAAATTAAAAAAAAGGATGACAAATGAAAAATTCGGTAGATCCCAAGTACCATGGGAATCGATGTTATGCGAAGCATGCGGATGTAAGGTGACTAGGTTGTAATGTTTTTATTAAGCGAAACGTTATGAAATGACGCTGAAGATATGTACAAATGTTGTGCGCACAGATATGCATTGAACAGTCGCATATGTTTCATATAACCGGTTGTTTACAGTGTCGCAACGATGCGAACATAAACATGGGTATAACCAACACCAGGAGCAGTAAGCTGATATGTAGCACTTATGCTTGCGAGGGTGGTAGCCATGGATAGTGCTCCGTGGACCAACTACAGTGGATGGCGCTTAGGTATACTGCTTAGGTATAAAGCCAGACCTATACATTGACATAATAGGGAGGGGGTCGCAGGGGGAGGGGGGGGCTCGCAAAGTCAGCCTCATGCATTGACATGATAGGGAGGGGGGGGGGGGGGGGCGCTGCGACGAACCTTCCACCCCCCTGAAGGGGAACCCTGCGCACGCTTATGGTGAGAACGATCATGAGTGACTACCAATGGCTTTGGCGTGAGTATGAACGTGAGTGAGTACGTATGAGTTCGAGCACACAGAGTGTGAACGTGAGTCATTTTTGAAAAAAGCGCGCAAAGAACACCTCACGCAAGCACGAAGGAGACAGGACGACGCGCTTGAACGTGAACGTGAGTGAGTGCCTACGAGTGTGAGTACACGTGAGTACGAACGTGAGTGAGTACTTATGAGTGTGAGTAGGGGTGAGTATGAACCTGAGTGAGTGCCTATGAGTGTGAGTAGGCGTGAGTACGAGCGTGAGTGCCTATGAGTGTGAGCACACGTGAGTATGAACGTGAGTGAGAGCCTATGACTGTGAGCAGGCGTGAGTATGAACGTGAGTGCTTATGAGTGTGAGGTGTGAGTACGAAAGTGAGTGCCTGTAAGTGTGAGTAGGTGTGAGTATGAGAGTGAGTGCCTATGAGTGTGAGTAGGCGTGAGTATTAACATAAGTGGCTACGAGTGAGTATAAGTGAGTATGAACGTGAGTGAGTGCCTATGAGTGTAAGTGGGAGTGAGTATGAAGTAAAGGTAGTTTCTTAGCGCTGGTGTGGACGAGGACAAATAAGAAGAGACACTAGACACATGGGCGCTACTTTTACATTATGCACCAACAAGCGCACATCGCTACCCTCGTGAGTATGAAGATGAGTGAGTGCTTATGTCTGTGAGTAGGCGTGAGTATGAATGTGAGTGAGTGCCTATGAGTGTGAGTAGTCGTCATTGTGAACGTGAGTGAGTCCCTCAGTGTGACTGGACGTGAGTATGAACGTGAGTGAGTACTAATGAGAGTGAGTAGGCGTGAGTATGAACGTGAGTGAGTACTCATGAGTGTGACTGGACGTGAGTGTGAACGTGAGTGAGTGCCTACGAGTGTGGGTAGTGTGTGTGAACGTGAGTACTCACGAGAGTGAGTAGGCGTGAGTGAACGTGAGTGAGTACTCATGAGTGTGAGTAGGCGTGAGTATGAACGGGAGTGAGTGTCTGTGAGTGTGAGTAGGCGTGAGTATGGACGTGAGTGAGTGCTTATGAGCGTGAGTATTCGTGAGTGTGAACGTGACTGAGTGTCTATGAGTGTGAGTAGTCGTGAGTGTGAACGTGAGTGAGTACTCATGAGTGTGAGTGGACGTGAGTGTGAACGTGAGTAAGTGCCTACGAGTGTGAGTAGGGGTGAGTATGAACGTGAGTGAGTGCCCAAGAGTGTGAGTAGTCGTGAGTGGGAATGTGAGTGAGTACTCATGAGTGTGAGTGGACGTGAGTGTGAACGTGAGTGAGTGCCTACGAGTGTGAGTAGGCGTGAGTATGAACGTGAGTGAGTGCCTACGAGTGTGAGTAGTCGTGAGTGTGAACCTGAGTGAGTACTCATGAGTGTGAGTGGACATGAGTGTGAACGTGAGTGAGTACTCATGAGTGTGAGTGGACGTGAGTGTGAACGTGAGTGAGCACTCATGAGGGTGAGTAGGCGTGAGTATAAACGTGAGTGAGTGGGATGGCTGAAAAAATCGTGGTGAGTGAGTTTGAGTGAGTACTCCCTTAAAGTGCCGACCTATGCGCTGGGCACAGCGAAGCTACGCAAGCAAAGAGCGAGCGCTGTAGAGTCCGACGCGACCGGCGTCCGTCTGCGCATCCCGGCGGCCACCTGGCTCCGTGCCAGAGCTCGGATGGATGGGACGGACGGACGGACGGACGGACAGACAGACAGACAGACAGACAGACAGACAGACAGACAGACAGACAGACAAGACGGACGGATGGACGGACGGACGGACGGACGGACGGACGGACAGACGGACGGACGGACGGACGGACGGACGGACAGCGGACGGACGGAGAGACGGACGGACGGACGGACACCGGACGGACGTGAGCATGAGACATTAAAGGCTTTCGCCTTAATACTTCGCAGGCTCTAGTCACTGCATTAGGTGAGCTTACCTTGATTTTCATAATTGTGCTATTTTTGTCTATAAAAAGTACTCGTAATGTACTTTTGCTAAGGTGGCCAATATATGTTTCAATAATGTAATAATCATATTGACACACGGCTCCTTTTTATGTTTTATGTTGCCGGCGTATTGCGCGTATAGATACCGCCTTGCGCAATGCGCGCCAAAATGTCTGAGAGCATTCTAGATAGCTTTCGGATCACCTTTCCGGCTTTAGTGAGCAGGCGCGAACAACCGAGTTTATTCTGGAACAAACTCGGCCACCAGCCATAACGTTAGAATGTTCGACGACAAGTGTATAAATAATGACGCACGTTGCCGCGTATCAGTTTATCGACGACCGACGCTAGGTGCGCCGATATCAGTCTACAGCGTGCATTGCGTGCTATAATTTGAGTTTCTGTTTCGCGGCCACAAGTTCGGCCAAATAAAGAGGTTCACCTCGAAGAAGCCTACTGTTGTCTTCGTCCACGTCATTACCACATGAAGATATCTTCGTTTTTACGTGCCAAAAACACGATATCATTATGGGGGATGCCATAGTGGAAGCATCGCGAATTTTGACCATCTGATGTTCTTTCACGTGCACGGACATGGCAAAGTACTCAGGCCTCTACCATTTCGCCTCCACCGAAATGCGACCTCCGTGGCTTGGATCGAACCGACGACCTTCGTGTCTGCAGCCGAGCACCGCAACCGTTGATTGAGCATGGAGGACACTGTTTGGTTGAAATGAAATTTTGTGGAATTACTGGGCTCTATAGAAATGGTTGCCCTACTAATGAAAAACTATTAGAATAGTACTCGAGGCGGTCGTATTCGTGTTCGATTTAGCTTCATCGCTGTTCGATTACTATTCGATTCGGTTCAAAAATTCAGTATTCGCAGGCTCCTGCAAGGTGACCGAATTCCGAATATCCCGAACCACCATCTTTACTGATATGACAGCGCCTATTCTGAAGGGTGGAGACATCAGCAGCAGTCATGCAGGCACTACGGAATCAGGGCATCGACGAAGCCTATATAAACATAATGGAAGAAATCTACAGCGGATCTACAGCCACCATAGTCCTCCATGAAGAAAGCGACAGAATCCCAATAAAGAAGGGTGTAGGGGCAGGGAGACACGATCTCTCCAACGCTTTCCAGTAGAAAACAGCGCTAAAAGACGGGACGAAGAAAGGACACAAACCACGGCGCTGACTAACAACCAAATGTGTTTTTATTCTACCAGTCCGCATATATATGCTCCACCACATTCGCAAGAACAACAGAAAAGAAAAAAAATCGATGATCAGCCTGCGTAGAGGCAATAAAAATACTCAATTGGACAGATATGCTATCTCCTTCGGAAGGAGGGAAATCGACGGTAGGCTAACACATGCCTCGCCGCCGTTATAAATGTGATAAGCTTCAGAAATGAGACGCGCGCGTTCATCATAGTACTTTGACAGAAAAATTGAATCTTTAAAAGATGGCTCACAACCGCAATCATTACAATGAAGAGACAGTTGACTATCTCTAGCTTGTTTACGGACCTTGTTCGCGTGCTCGCGCATGCGGTCATTAGCGCACCGGCCCGTTTGACCAAAATAGTAACGCCCGCAAGAAAGTGGAATCTTATACACCACAGCATCGCAACATTCAACAAACTTTTGCCGGTGCTTCTTACTACACCTTTCTGTCTTGGTCTCTCGATTTACTTGCTGACACAAGCTACCAAGTTTATTTCTGGCAGAAAACAACAACCTGACGCCTGCCCTGCTGACCACTTAATATTATGTGCCACCTTGTGCACATAAGGTATCACCGCTACTGATAAATATAAGGTATGACCGCTACTACTTAATATTATGTGGCCAATCCTGCTCACCAGAGCAGGATTGGCCACCCTGGTGCAGTACTTGGCCACTACCTCCCACATGAATACACCAATTAACCCTCGGCCCTCAGTCCCCAGCGGCTGCGGAGCAACTGACCATGGCGGCGGTCAGACCTGCGACGCAGCGGAGGGTGCTAAGAATCTCTGGGTCCGGACAGGCCGCCATTGGAATCTGAACTTGGCTACGTTTAACGCCAGAACTTTATCTAGAGAGGCGAGTCTAGCTGTACTATTCGAGGAATTAGAGGGTGTTAAATGGGATGTAATAGGGCTCAGTGAGGTTAGGAGGACACATGAGGCTTATACAGTGCTGAAGAACGGACACGTCCTATGCTATCGTAGCTTAGCTGACAGAAGAGAACTAGGGGTGGGGTTCTTTATTCATAAAAATATAGCTGGTGATATAGAGGAATACTATAGCATTGATGAGAGGGTGGCATGTATCGTAAATAAGTTTAATAAGAGGTACAAGATGAAGGTGGTACAGGCCTACGCGCCTACATCAAGCCATGATGATCAACTGGTTGAACGATTCTACGAAGGCGTAGAATCAACAATGAGTAAGGTAAAGACACAGTATACTGTACTGATGGGCGACTTTAATGCAAAGGTAGACAAAAAGCAGGCTGGAGATCATGCAGTTGGGGAATATGGCATCGGCTCTAGAAACGCCAGAGGGGAGTTACTAGTAGAATTCGCAGAACGCAATCATTTACGAATCTTGAATACCTTCTACAGAAAACGGACTACTTGTAAGTGGACGTGGAGGAGTCCTAACGGCGAAACTAAAAATGAAATAGACTTCATAATGTGTGCCCACCCGGGCATTGTACATGATGTGGAAGTAGTTAACAAGATCCGATGCAGTGACCACAGAATGGTAAGATCTAGAATTCACCTAGACTTGAGGAAGGAATGGCAGAAACTGATACTCAAGAAGCCGATTAATGAACTAGCTCTGAGAGGGAAAGTACAGCAATTCAGAGTTTCGCTTCAGAATAGGTACGCGGCTTTACCTAACCGAGGAAACCGACCTTAGCGTTGACGCAATGAATGATAATCTGACTAATATCATTAAGGAGTGTGCAGTGGAAGTCGAGGGTACAGTTGTTAGACCGGACACTGGTACGCTATCCCAAGAGACGGTCCACCGCGGTGGATCAGTGGCTAAGGTGCTCGGCTGCTGACCCGAAGGTCGCGGGTTCGATCCCGGCCGCGGTGGTCGCATTTCGATGGAGGCGAAATGGTAGAGGCCCGTGTACTGTGCGATGTCAGTGCACGTTAAAGAACACCAGATGGTCGAAATTTCCGGAGCCCTCCCACTCCGGCGTCTCTCATAATCATATCGTGGTTTTGGGACGTAAAACCCCAGATATTATTATTATTATTATCCCAAGAGACGAAAAACCTCATTAAAAAACGTCAAACCATGAAAGCCTCAAATGCAACAGACAAAATAGAGCTGGCGGAGCTTTCCAAGTTGATCAATAGGCGTAAAGTAGCCGACATAAGAAAGTATAATATGGCGAGAATTGAGCATGCTCTAAAGAACGGAAGAAGCCTCAAAGCTATGAAGACAAAACTGTGCGTAGGCAAAAATCAGATGTATGCATTAAGGGACAAGGAAGGCAAGGTCACAACCAATATGGATAGAATAGTTGAGGTAGCGGAAGAGTTCTACAGAGATCTGTACAGCAGCGGAGACAGTCAGGATGATAACGTAAGAAGCAACAATTGCCCAGAGGAATCTGACATCCCACCAGTATTGACAGGAGAAGTAAAGAAAGCCCTAAAGGGAATGCAACGAGGCAAAGTCGCTGGTGAGGATCAGGTAACATCAGACCTGTTGAAAGACGGTGGAGAGATTATGTTAGAAAAACTGGCCACCCTGTATACGAAGTGTCTCTCGACAGGGGAGGATACCAGATTCTAGGAAGAATGCCAACATGATCTTGATCCATAAGAAAGGGGACGTCAAGGACCTGAAAAATTACAGGCCCATCAGCTTACTGTCCGTTGTCTACAAGCTATTTACAAAAGTAATTGCTAACAGAATTAATACGACATTAGAGCTCAATCAACCAAAGGACCAGGCAGGATTTCGTACAGGCTTCTCAACAACAGACTATATTCATACTATCAAACATGTGATAGAGAAATGCGCGGAATACAACCAACCCCTATACATAGCCTTCATAGATTACGAGAAGACATTTGATTCGGTGGAGACTAGAGCTGTGCACGGACCGAATTTTCGAGCCCGAGCCCGCCCCGGGCCCGCTGGCTGCGTCGAAGGCCCGCCCGAGCCCGACGCTAGAACGTTGCGAGCCCGATCGGCCCGGCCCGACGTACAAAAACAAAAGCCCGGGCACGACCCGGTCCGGCCTGACATTATAAAGCTTTGTTGAGGTGTCAAGGCGTCGTTTTCTGATAATGTGGCATTTTATTCAACGTATCAAAGCGAAACATGAGCTGTCCAATGATTCGGGCTTCAGTAAGTGCGGCGCTCCTGCGCATATCCCGCACAACTAAAGGTCCGTTCGCTGCTCAAGCTGGTAGCCGCAACTGCCGATATCTTTTTCGCAAGCATAGCAAGCTTGCATATTTAGTCTGTTTGTTCTTCCAGAAGTTCGTGCGTGACTTCACTTTCTCTCCTAGCGTTTAAAGTGGCTAAAGGAAAGGAGAACCGAGAAAGGGGGTGAGGGCCGTCGGGGGAGAAGGCGCTTCGCGGTGGAAAACAGTTGCAGCACAACGTCTATATTTTGGGCTTGATTCGGGCTTTGCATCGGGCAAGGCCCGCCCAACAAAAAACAATGTAGCCCAAGCCCGGCCCGTGCCCGAAATGAGAAGACGTCGGCCCGCCCGAACCCGGCCCGCGAGCCGGGCCGGGCTCGGGCTTTCGGGCTACCCGAAGCCCGTGCACACCTCTAGTGGAGACATCAGCAGTCATGCAGGCACTGTGGAATCAGGGCATCGACGAAGCCTATATAAACATAATGGAAGAAATCTACAGCGGATCCACAGCCACTATAGTTCTCCATAAAGAAAGCGACAGAGTCCCAACAAAGAAGGGCGTACGGCAGGGAGACACGATCTCTCCAATGCTATTCACCGCGTGTTTACAGGAGGTTATCAGGGCCCTAGATGGGGAAGAGTTAGGGATAAGAGTTAATGGAGAGTATCTCAGTAACCTGTGATTCGCTGATGACATTGCATTGATGAGTAACGCGGGAGACGAACTACAGCTTATGATTACTGAACTGGATACGGAAAGTAGAAGAATATGTCTGAAAATTAATATGCAGGTACAACGGGGCAGCACAAAGCACAGGACCGGGTTCATTGGCGGAACATGGGAGAGGCCTTTGCCCTGCAGTGAGCGTAGTAAGGCTGATGATGATGATGCTAAAGGGGATCGTTTGCTTTTATTGCGATAGCAATTACATGGACACTCTCGGCTGATTTTTGCCATCGCCGTCATGCCGCGGATATGTATATATATATATATATATATATATATATATATATATATATATATATATATATATATATATATATATATATATATATATATATAAGGCACAAAGAAAAAATAAATCAGAAGAAAAAAAAGTTCCAAGGTACCCGACCGGGGATTCGTACCAGCGCCCCCCTCGCACCTCAGCGCATTGCGTTAGACCACTGAGCCACACCGTCATAATATCGGCAAGCTATTTATTGGCGCCATTTACAGCTGGCGGCATGTAGATCTCGCGGGAGCTTGAGCGTGTTTTCTATTACGCTAAGCTCCTAGATTTTCTTTCAATTTGAAAACTGCCATCTTGACCTGCACGAAAAAGAGGCCTCTTTTTGTACCGACTCATGACGTGGAACGAAAAAAAAAAACCCTGCCCACACCTTGCCTCAGACGCCACCGCGTGGCAGGAGACGCATTCCGCTCGCCGCACTTTAAAAGAAGAAGGAGTATCTAAGAGCGTCGGGTTCTGCGTTGTCGACACTTGCGGCGCGTTTGTTACACGAAGGCATAACAACTGTGATAGTTGTTAGTTCACGCTTTTCCTGTCTATACCTGCGCGTGCTTTTCGAGCGTCCTTCTTTGTGTTTCAGAGGGAAGCTGCAAGTATCGAGCTGCTTGTCGATCTTCGTGTGGCATTCCAATTTCTTGCTATCGCATTCATTACTTAGCACTTGCGGCGAAACTGTGACTTTTTCGAGAACCATTTGGTTAAGAAAAAACGGCCTTGTTGAGAAACACATCGTTATTTTATTGTTCAGAAGAAGGAACCCTTACCTTCTGATCATAAGCACGAACGAGATATCTAGCCAAAAAACTTCCCCATCTCCCGCTAAAGGGAGCCATGTGTGGATGCGCACACATGGGAGAAACGTCGCCACTCTCGTTTCGCGACAGCGGCCCGGGCGCTCATCGCGGCGCTGCACAGGAGAGAGAATGAGGCGCGCTCCGTCATTTTATACCGCGGAACTACCGAGGCGCCCCCAGCGGAGAATGCAGCTGTCGCACCACCTGTCATGCACGCCGCTCCGTAGAGAATTCCTAGAGGAGAGAACAGGGGGAACCGTAGGAGAGGGGAGGGGACGCGCATGCGCTGTGGGGGGTGTGAGACGCGGGAGCCGCTCCGTAGCGTAGATGATTCCAAGAGTAGAGAAAGGGGTGAGCGAAGAGGAGAAAGGGGGAGAGGACGCGCATGCGCTTTGGGAATGTGGGACGCGGGCGCCGCTCCGTAGAGTACAGGATTCCTACAGTAGAGAAAGAGGGTGAGCATAGGAGAGGAGAGATAGGGGGAGGGGACGCGCATGCGCTGTGGAGGGTTTCTAATAAACAATTGGAGCCAGTTCTATGTCAGCTCGCGTCTCAGACCAGTTACTCAAGTATTCCAGTTCACTGGCCAGCTCTCTCGCAAGAAGCAGGAGACCAGATGGAATGGGAGCAGATGCGTTAGCCTCTGAACTAACAAGGGCGTGCCCATTTTCGGCAGCTTGCAAAATTGCAGCCTAATGAACGGTTGTCCAACTGAGCGGCACACAACAGTTGCACGGCATTTTGCCTAGCGCATAAAATATCGCACAATCGCAAACTGTCTTGAGTAAGACTCGGAGCTAATGATACATGTGGAGAAAGACAACTAAAAACTCTACCTACCCGCTCTTTTTGAACACTCGCTCCTTCTCGCCGGCGTGTCGCGTGGACCGTTCCCCCACTGCTAGCGCCCTCCTAGTGAAATGCAGCAACAACTGTCAACTCCGCTCATGGCCTCCTGGATAGCGCCCCGGCGGGTTTTTCTCCGGCCGTCTCAATCGCACGGAGAGGGCGTAATTTGAGAGGTGGGCGTGGCTCGCTCCTCCTCCGCAGTGCGGCGCTCGCCACTGAGGGACGGAAAGGCGGCGCGCTGTTGGGGCGGCTTGCATGAGGCAAGGAAAAAATGGTTTTACGCGTTTTATAACCGCCCACTGATTTGGAAATGTCAGGCCAAGGTGTACGAGAGGCAATGTGCATACTAGGGCCTAATTATTCTCAAATGCGCTTTTTTTATTTGCTGTAAATATTGTGGACAACGCGTCGTCCACTTCACTGAAACCGACTACATGCTCGACGACGACACCCAGAAGCCACTTCGTCTGATCACTGCGGAAGACACCGAACTGCCGCCACTTCAAGAACAAATTGTCACCGCCAACGACATCGACCACGGCGACGTGTTGGTCTCCCCTTCATCTCTTCGCGCTCGTAAAGGCATAGTTCTTGTGTCCGGTGTCGTTCGTTTACGCAATGGATCTGCACCCGTCACCGCCATGAACTCTACATCGGAGAAGATTCTACTTCCACAGAGCACTACGGTGGCCCGTGTTGTCGATCACGAGCCTGTATTCGTCACGCCACTTCCAGCCGCCGCATCCAAAGATCCTTCCAATCGTGAGCATGTTTCTTCCTCCGCCTTTACCGCCACCATCAGCAATGACTTGACATCTTCACAGATGCAGCAGCTGCTTGCATTGTTGCAGAAACACGCAAGTTCTTTCGATGTTTGCTCGTCTGCGTTGGGCCGCACTACCACTACAGCCCATCGAATTCAAACAGTTGGGACGTCTATTGTATACCGCCGGCCCTATCGCGTATCTTTAGCTGAGAGAAAAAGTATAGAAGGAAACGTTGCCGACATGCTCAAACGGGAGGTAATCCGTCCCTCATCTAGCCCTTGGTCGTTACCTGTTGTTTTGGTCCGTAAAAAGGATGGCTCTGTGCGCTTTTGCGTGGACTACCGGGCGCTCAATAAGATCACTCGCAAGGACGTGTACCCCATGCCACGCATTGACGACGCCCTTGATTCCCTACAAGGCGCGGAATACTTTTCGAGCCTCGACTTGCGTTCAGGGTACTGGCAAATTCCCATGCATGAAGACGATAAAGAGAAGACAGCGTTCGCAACCACCGACGGGCTATACGAATTCAATGTGATGCCTTTCGGGCTGTGCAACGCGCCCGCGACTTTTGAGCGCATGATTGACACCGTGCTCCGCGGCCTGAAATGGAAAACTTGCCTTTGCTACCTGGACGACATCGTTATCTTTTCTTCAACGTTCGCTCAGCACATACAACGCTTGGATGAAGTTTTGACGTGCATTGCCGGTGCTGGTCTCCAACTCAACACCAAGAAGTGCTGTTTCGCCAGCAAGTCTATCAAGGTCTTGGGACACGTCGTTAGCAAGGATGAAATTCGGCCAGACGCTGATAAGATTGCTGTGGTCTTTCGCTTTCCGCGCCCCGAAAGACCGAAGGAGTTACGGAGTTTCCTTGGCCTCGATTCCTATTTTCGTCTGTTTATCCAGAACTTCGCCTCAATAGCTGCTCCACTACACCAGCTACTTGCTTCCGACGTCCCCTTTCTGTGGTCTGAGGAATGTGAAACGGCATTCGACCTGTTAAAGGGCGCCCTCACGTCCGAGCCTGTACTCTGCCATTTTGACGAAGCCGCACCGACTATCCTACATACAGACGCTAGCGGCCGCGGTATAGGAGCCGTTCTCCTGCAACGCTGCAACTCTTAGCTTGAGAGAGTTGTTGCATACACCAGTCGCGTACTCACCGCTGCCGAGAAGAACTACACGATAACTGAACAGGAATGTTTGGCTGTGGTTTGGTCGGTGCAGAAGTTCCGTCCCTATCTCCACGGCCGTCACGTCACAATCGTTACAGACCACCTTGCCTTATGCTGGCTTGCCACTCTAAAGAACTTGTCCGGACGCTTGGGTCGGTGGATTCTACGCCTGCAGGAGTATGACTTTGACATAACTTACAAGTCTGGTAGAAAACATCAAGACGCCGACGCTCTTTCTCGCTGCCCGCTTCCTACTACCCAGCTCAGCGTTGGCGAGAGCTCGGCCGTGACTTCTACCGCAGATCCTACGCTCGCCTCAATAGACCAACTGATTTCGCACAACGACCAAACATTTAGCTCCCGCCAGCTGTCCGGTCCATACTGCAGGTGTATTATGGACCGCCTTTCGCGAGCTTCCCAACAACCTAACGCGCGACTTCGTCGTCAACTCCTGTTATTTAAGCTGGAAAATGGCGTTCTCTACCGCCACATTTATCATCCTGACGGCCAACGATGGGTTCCTGCGCTACCACGCTCTCTGCGACTTCATGTGCTTGAAGCCTTCCACGATGACTTGACTGCTGGCCATCTTGGTTTTAAAAAAAATCTTGACCGCATTCGATGTCGTTTCTACTGGCCTGGCCTTTCTACTGGCGTAGCGTGGTGCGTCGGTTCCTGCTTCCCATGCCAGCGTCGTAAACTCCCGACATCTGCCCCTGCCGGACCTCTGCAGCCAATTCCGTGCCCCGCAATGCCATTCGAGGTCGTAGGTGTCGACCTTTATGGGCCTCTTACATCACACCTACTGGCAAACGATGGATAGTGACCGCCGTAGATCACCTGACGCGCTACGCTGAGACAGCCTCTGTGATCACTGGCTCAGCTGCGGAAGTTGCTGACTTCGTTCTTGAGGCTATAATTCTGCGTCATGGGGCTCCTCGTGTACTGCTTAGTGACCAAGGAAGGGTGTTCCTGTCACAAATGTTAAATGAAGTACTGCGCGCTTCTGGAACTATTCACAAGACAGCTTCGAGCTACCACCCTCAGACCAATGGTCTCACCGAGAGATTTCATCGTACTCTTGCTGACATGATAGCCGTCCACGTCCAACCATACCATAAAAACTGGGATACCCTTCTACCATTCCTCACCTTCTCCTACAACATGGCCGTTCAGCACACAACCGGCTACTCGCCGTTCTACCTCGTTTACGGACGTGTCCCTACTACCCTTCTCGACGTTTCCTTCTTCAACAGCAATGTTATCTCGTCTCAGTCTTCCAGCGAGAATATATTTCCCGACTGGCCCAGTCTCGTCATCATGCTCGCATCAACACAGAAGCGAGACTACAAGAGCAGAAGGTCATTTATGACGCATCCCATCGCGTTGTATCTTTCCAACCTGGTGACGAGGTGCTGGTTTTGACACCTATTCGCGCTCCTGGTCTCTGTGACAAGTTTCAACCACGCTTCATCGGGCCGTACATAGTTTTGGAACAGACTCCGCCAGTTAATTACCGTGTGACACCACTTGTCGTCCCAACAGACCGCCGTCACCGCAGCACCGAGATTGTGCACGTTCTCGCATGAAACCCTTCACGCGACGTTCCTCGTCATATTGATGTGCGGCGGCCTGGATGTCCGCATCCACGTGGGGGGAAATTAGTGTGGGCATTTCTTATGTGCTTCTTCCTCACCTGTGCATTATCATAATCATCATCATCCGTTTGTCACTCTGTCCTCATCGTCACCGTGTCATTATCACCATCATCGAGTGTCTGCGCGCTCGGCCCGTCGGCTTCCAAGGCTTCGCGTCTAATAAACGTCGTTTCAACCAAGACGTCATAATATGCGCCTCCTATATTAGAGCACTTAGAAGTGCGATGCCTCTGCAAGAGATCCGCATGTGCTGGAAATGCACCATACATCGAAGTTTGCGGGGGCGCCGTATAGTATGGGGGCGTCGGCGATGGAGAACGAAACAGAGAACGATTATTGGGCTGGGCACGATGACGCTCCATCGAGGCTCGCGCTCGCCCTCCCGCTGAAGACGCAGCAGTCGTAGCCGTGCCTTCATAATGTATAATGTCCAGGAGTTTTTCTTGTCACCTGCGTGTTCTCTGTGGAAGCTTCACAGGAGAAGTCACCGCGACAAACCATCAGATCGCCATATCGGAAACGACTGATCACCGACAATCCCATGCTCGAAATAGCAGCTACTGGAAACCGGCGCATACAAATACGCATGCGACCGGAGCACCTTTCGAAGGCCGCACTTCTGTACGCTCGGCGGCGATGGGTAAGAAAGTAGTACTTCGCCCGTATACTAGAGCGCAAGAACGCGGAGGAACCGAACGCTGTGAGAGTTCTTGTCAGGATAGCATCGCAGCGCCCTGAATATACTCTTGAATAAACTACATTAACCGATCGATGACACACAGTATGAAAAGAATCGTCAAAAAAATTGTGCCTAACTTTGCTAAAATTAACAAAAAAAAAACTTGATAGTCCCGGTCACATCAACGTTCGGGAAGACCAGCCACATAGAAACTGAACTTTTCGAAGCTGCCCCGTGGAATGGTGCCTGACGTAACTAAATAAAAAAAATACTTGTGATAGTCCCGGTCACATCAACGTTCGGGAAGACCAGCGATATGGAAACTGAACTTTTTGAAGCTCCACGGTGTTTTCACAGGTGCAACACCAGTAATGATGGTGATACAAACAGCACAAAAACAGATTGGCATGTGGCACGGTGTGTGCTCAGCGGTGACGCCGGAATTCACTCTCCTTTTGGTAGAACGGCAGCGACGCATGTACGCAAGGTAACCGCGCCAACGCAGGAGCATGAGCGCGTCGCAAAGAAATAAGGTCGAGCGCACACTGGTGAGGTACGCTGAGCCGACTGAACACAAAGAAATCACAAACCATTATCGATTGGAAAGGGCCCGGTATCCTCCCGCGCACCACACACTTACCAAGCAGCAAGCGGTGGCCTGGCGCCTCCTTCAAACAAACACGCACCCTAACCCGGTGGTCTATAGCCACTATTACCTAGGCCAGTACACCGACAGGTGCAAACTTTGTAAGGAAAGGGTGAACCTACCTCACATCCTGTGGGCCTGTCCAAAGGCGGTCCAAAAGGGTCGCATAATTACAACTGAGGAGCAGTGGGAGACCGTGCTGCTCAGCACAGATCCAGAGGAGCAGCTCTGGGCAATCCGACGGGCCGAACACGCCGCCAGGGCCCAAGGGCTCCTGGCTGACGCCGAGGCGTGGAATCCGCATCACCGAGGCCGCCGGACTGTTAAAATAAAGTTTCTTTCTCCTCCTCCGCACTCGGCATGGCCGACGCCACCGGGCCTGGCGCGAGAACTGCGCTCGCACAACGCACAATGCTTCGCACTAGACCGCAAGGCTTCCCCAGTTTCCCTTTCCAACTACCTCCTGTCGCACCGCAAAAGCAAGGGCCAAGCAGGAGGGTGGAATGTCGCCGGTGCTGTGACGGCTCCGGACATGTTACTGGCGCGTTTTATTCATTTATGGTCGCCCATTTGCATTGGGAGGTTTACGGTGTTTTGTAGATAAGTCGGGCGTTGTAAAAACGAACATTGAACGTACCATTGAGCGCGCTCGTATGCCGTGCGCTCTGCTTTCAGCCGCAGTCTCCTGCGGTCTCCACTGCTGCAGGAATCCTCAGTTGGCGCGCCCTCTCGTGGTAGCTGGGCGCGCGGCGCATTTCATTATTTTGCCGGGGAGCGCGGCGTTTGGGACGGCCGGAGAGAAAGCCGCCGGCGCGCTATCTCGGAGGCCATGCTCCGCTTGACGCTCTCGCCCATTGCCGGCGCCACGTGTTTTCATCGAGCGGCCGTGGCAGTGTGATATAAGATGCGACACTCACTCAACAACGCTGTAATAGTGCCGGAGAGAAAAACGCTGGGGCGGTCGCTTAGTAACTGCCGAGGTGCTGCATGCGTTAAAAGGGTCAGGAACCATCCCTCGCGCTTGACGTGAAATACACCCTTGAATGATTCGGACGCCTCCCAGGAATACATAGCCAAAATAATTTTTCGAAAGGCTAATGTAGGACTGGAGATACAGCGATGGGAATATTTGAAAGTGGGTGAGCGTAGGAGAGGAGAAAGAGAGGGGGGAGGGGACGCGCATGCGCTGTGGTGGTGTGGGACGCGGGAAGGAGGGACGGACTAAGCCCCCTCCAAACACATGCAAGCAAGATCAAGGAATGGGGTCAAGCTGGGCGACAGACACCACCTGCCTAGCCATTGCTAAGCCGCCTTTCTGTGCTCTCGGCCATGACTCTGATGACTGTGGTAGTGGTTGACGGCCTTCATATTACTACAGTGTTCTGGTTCGCATAATGGGTGCTTCCCTACTTCATGAAAGTGGCCGGACGCGGGACGCGGGACGGGGGATGCGGGAGGGACGGACATAGCCCCGAGCGTAAGATGCTTCGGATCTAAAAAAATGTCACAGTTTCGCCACAAGGCGAAGCAATGAATGCGATAACAACAAATTGGAATGCCAAGCGACGAATGACAAGCAGGTCGAAACGTGCAGCGCTCTGCTCACGCACACATGACGCACGAAAACAACACGCACAGGACGAGAGCGAACTAAAACATTCACAGCTCGACAATTAACGCGTTGCTCAAACAAAAACGACGCACGAAACGTATTCACAGCTACAGACGAGCGCGAACTAAGAAGTGTCACAGTTGTTACGTCGCTGTGTTTGAAAAGCGTGGTCTTTTCGCAAACGGGGGGGGACTGCAGCGAGCGATGTGACCTTCGCGCACCCGGTAACTACAAGCGGCGCCCGCGTCCCCTTGATGCCATTCCTTGATCTTGCTTGCATGTGTTTGCGGCGGCTTTGTCCGTCTCACGTCCCACCCCTCTCTCTCCTCTCCTACGCTCCCTCTTTCTCTCCTCTAGGAATCCTCTACTCTACGGAGCGGCGCCCGCGTCCCCTTGACGCCATTCCTTGATCTTGATTTCATGTGCTTGCGGGGGCTTTGTCCGTCCCGCGTCCCACACAACCTCTGTCTCCTCTCCTACGCTCCCCACCTTTCTTTCCTCTAGGAATCCTCTACTCTACGGAGTGGCGCCCGCGTCCCGTTCACTCCATTCTTTGATCTTGCTTGCATGTGCTTGCGGGGGGCTTTGTCCGTCCCTCCTTTCCGCGTCCCACACCCCGACAGCGCATGCGCGTCCCCTCCTCCTCTCCTACGCTCCCCCCTTTCTCTCCTCTGGGAATGCTCTACATTACGGAGAGGCGCGCACGACAGGTGGTGCGACAGCTGCATACTCCGCTGGGGGGCGCCACGGTAGTTCCGCGGTATGAAAATGACGGGGGAGCGGCGGGAGTTTCTCCCGCTCAAGCCGGCCATCACCCCGCTGCTTCGCATCCATACATGGTTCCCTTTAGCGGGAGATAAGGAAGTTTTTTTTTGTTCTCGTTCGCCAGCGACCCCATACAATTCATCCCGCAAACTTCGAAGTATAGTGCGTTTCCAGCATATGCGGATCTCTTGCAGAGGCATCGCACTGCTAAGAGCTTTAATATAGGAGGCGCATATCTACAGCGATAAACAAAGCGGATTTGAGTATAAATAGGCTCTAGTATGCAATTTGCCTCTCGTAGACCTTGACCTGACATTTCCAAATCAGTAGGAGGTTATATAAAAGCGCAAAAGCCTTTTTTCCTCGCCCTCATGCAAGCCGCGCCAACAGCGCGGCAGCCTTTCCGATGGATGGATGGATGCTATGAGCGTCCCCTTTATAACGGGGCGGTGACATGTCTGCCACCAGGCTCGAAAAAAAAAATAGGGAAAAAAACTTCCTTGTTTCATGTTGGCCTAATGCCTTATCTACATTGATTAAATCTATGTTATTATACCAAAAAAAATATAAATTCACGATCCATCTCTCTGCCTCTTAAGGCAGAATGACCTTATTTTTCCCCATTATTTATTTTTGTACTTTATCTCTACTTTTCTGCCACCAATACTCTAACCGTCTCTTAATTTTTTCTATCGCGGACGTGTTCAGCTTTCCATTGTTGTCCCTAAAACCCAAGGCTTCATGTAGACTCGGGCCCACACGTATACCTGGGTGAATATCGCCACATTCAATCAGTACATCTTCCATCGTTTCCTTAGTTCCCCCCACAGTATGTACATTGTTCTTCTTCGTTACTGAATCTCGCTTTATAACTACGCGTTCTAAGGCAGCCCGACCTTGCTTCAAACAGTAAAGCGCTTCCCCTTGAATTATCATAAACCCTGTCCCTCCTTATTTCGTTTTTTTCCTTTCGGTAGTTACTGAGAGCCGGCTTCTTTTTCCATCACTGTCATCCAATAAGTCCTCTCCGCCTCTCTGACCTTCCGCTTAATGCTCCTTGTTGCCATATCGGCCGCACTGCTAGCCGTATATTTACTGGTGAGCCTCTCCTAGTTTTCTCCACTGTGTGTCAACGCTTTTTCTATACAAATACCTGAAAACCTTCTCTGCCCATCTACTCTCCTTCATTTTCCTCAGCCTCTCTTCGAATCTCATTTTGCTCTGA
>JALIZH010015935.1:0-35922 GCA_030522465.1 Rhipicephalus appendiculatus | reverse complement strand
GCGCGCCGCGCAGTGAGACCATGCACGCGCATACAGCGTCGAAAACGAAGAGAAACGAACCTCGCCTCGCCGCTTCGTCGGCGGCGAACAACATGGAAGATGCATGCTTGTGCCAAAATGACAAAATCCAGGGGCAAAACTTTTAGGTTGCCGGTGGCGAATATTCGTGATATCAAGGGTGTTTCCCGCTGCCACTTTGTTACATAGAGGTCGCAAATACATGTGCTTCTATGGAGTAACGACGGGGAATACAAAAACTTCGTAATATCGAGGAATTCGTTATTTGGAGGTTCGTTATAGACAGGTTTGACTGTATTCGAACTACAGCGCAGACCATTTATAACGTAACCGCTTACAGTGCAGGACCGGCTATAATGCGGTTTTTTCTGACTCCCGTTTACCCTCCCATAGGACTCCATGCATACGCATACCGCTTATTGTGCAGTCCCCCGAGGTGAAAGACCGGTTATAATGCGGTTGTCGGCAACTCCTCGGAGAAGCGAGGGGGACGAGCGCGCTTATCAGCGCAGGTGCGCCGGCCGGGAGAGAGCGACGACAGCGTTACGGAGGAGGGGACGCGGAAAGAATGACCGAGGCGCGAGGGGGGGAGGCAGAAGGGGGGGTGATTACGGGGGGTGGGGGTGCAGCTGCCCTACGCGGGTGCGGGGGTGTGTGGAGGGGAACTGGTTGCGTAGGCGACGGGGAAGCCTTTGCCGCTTTTGATTCGGCCGCCTGTCATGCACGCCCCGCCGCGAACGGGCGCCCGCGCGTCCACCGCTGTTTGTCTCTTCAGTTTTCTATCGGGAAAATAGTCGTCGTAGAGCGCAGATTTCGCGCGTACGGGTCGATTACCGCGCTAGTGATATGCTTTGAGACGCGATCGAGCTTTCGCCTTCGACGACCAAGCTTAGAATACTTTTTTCAGGATAGTTGCGGCGGATGTTCTCCCGACCGCGAACCGAAACTTCGTTGATCAGGACGTCTTGAGGGGCTAGTCGATTCATTCTATGCTGGAAAATAATTGCGCACTCTCGAGCTAAACCGAGGGCAGCACGCGTGAAACGATCTCTCCTACGCCCGATCTCCGCGTTTCTTGGGCAAGCGTCTCGCGACGGCATGCCACATTGCAACGCACGCGCTAGGCCTAAAGAACGCTAGCTGCCTCGTCGGTGGTGGCCGCGGACTATCAAAGTTGCGGTTTGGTGCCGAGTCAACGGAGCATTTCGCACTTGTTGCATTTAGAAGGGGTGCCTTACATCTTCGACGAAAATGCGGGCCTGTGTGTGTAACACTCGTGTGGCGGTTCGTGGTCGCCACTGTTCTCGACATCGCGCACGCGCCCGGAAAATCGAAAGCCTGCGGCGGAAACTTCAATTGCCGTTTGACGCGTAGTTTCTGTGCATTGTGGTATCGCGGCAAACTCCGCATAACTGAGGAGATCCGAAAAGTTAGTTGGCGTCTTTCCGTTACGGCGCTTTTTTTTTTTTTTCGCGTTCTTTATGTCGGCACCGCAGGTCCGCGGACGCTAACCGTTCAACATTTTCAAACTTAAGCGGATGCAAACTTACGTCCCAGTCGCATGCCCCGATAGTCGGAATCGCGCGGCTGTCTCTGAGTTATGTTTTGCACACGCGCAGCCTTTCAAAAATGTTGTTTTGGTTATAGTGCGGTACCGCTTATAGTGCGGATATTCGCGACTCCGGCGACTTACGTTATAAGCGGTCTATGCTGTATTCGAACGTTCAGAAAATAAATAAAATGGTTTATAATAAAGGAAAATTAGCCTGCAGCGTGCTTGGTCGTGCGTTTTGGGGGCGCTGGCGTGCGAAACTGCTAGTCACTTCCACCGGTGCTCTGAGTGGTCGCTGTGCGACGAGCTTGGCCGGGGGGCTCATTTCCATTGCGTAAAATGCCCATCCACGGTTCTGAGGAGCCAGCGGGCAACGTGATTCGTTGCTTGTGACGAAGCACATTGCAGCTTTTCGCTTTCACAAGTCCGCTAGCACGATGACCTTGTTTGTAAAGTTTGAATTCGTCTCGTACAATGGTACGAGACGAATCCTGGAGTCATGGCTAGGCCTAACTCCGTGAACGGAGTTAGGCCTAGCCATGACTCCAAGCAGTAAGCTGAGTTGCAGTGTGCATGGCCATAGTGCCCGATGTTTCAAAGTATGTCAAGCTTGATCGCAAATACATAGAGACATCCTGCGACAGTCTTCGTCACGAGGTCTGAAGTGCCAATAAGCAAAATCTCTCACCACCAAGATGCACGTCTGCGATGTTCGCAATGAGCGCGGTGTGCTATCGTAATCTGATCATTGAGGTTCCGCTTGCAGGTGCCAAACTAAAGCGTAATTATACTTGTCGAGCTGGGCACACAGAACGAGTTTGTACGCGTCACTAAGTATTGTAGACGGCCATGACCTCGCGACGTGCAAGCACTGGGCGATGCTTTCCCAGACGAGGATCGGACCAATGGCGATGCGAGGTGGAGCAAGGAAGCGGACGCGCATATTGGAGGCCTCAAAATGAACTTTAAACATTTGCTTTTTCATAGGCTTGTTTCTGAATGGAGGACCTAGCAGAAGTGGGAAACTTGAAGATGGGGAAATACTCTTCCCGATGAGCCCAATGTGGTGGCGCCTGGTTGCGCTGTTGTGAAGCTATAATGGTTTTTAGAATATAACTTGGAATAAGCTTAGGGAATCCTCTGCAACTTTTTTTTCTGTAATTTCGTTTCGAAGTATTAGAAAAATATTTGAAAATTATTTCATTCGATTCGCCCTCGAACCTTATTATTCAAGTTCGCTTCGCACCCAAAGTTTTGTTCACTCAGCTCTAGTGACAATCATTGTTGCGTGGGACTTGTGTGACAAAAATACACCCAAAAGGTGCAACAATTTTTAGAGTGTATACACTAAGGAAATGGGCGTATTAGGGTGTATTCCTGTCATTCAACAATTGTCGTTTGGCTTGCTCACAAATCCTTTCGCAAAAACTGAAGTCTTAACTGCTTAGCCATTGAGAATGCTACGTCACGCTGATAATGCGTACGTCGTTGGTGACATGGTGCTAACAGGTGCGGCGATAATGCAAGGAAAACGCATAAGATAGATGACGATTATTTGTTGTACGACAGAAAGGCTTCTCAATTATGCCAGTTTTTTCTTTAGAACGTAAGCTTACAGGAATAAGTGTAGGTGTAATATATTAGTGCAAGAATAACTAATATATTTCGTCTATATCTTTTTTTTGTCTGACACTCTTTACATCCAGGTCCACAAGGGGCATGTGTGATGCCAGTTTCTTAACTGGAAACTAGAGATTGCTAAATATTCAAAATATAAATGCAAAATTCATACTATCTAAAGAAAAGGGTGTACGTTGGGCAATTTTTTTTCCACACCAATAATCATCATCTTGTGCACCTTTTCCTGCATTATTACTGTGTGCCCAGTACTTTCAGTTTGCAAAGAGCATTCATACCATCAGTGTGAAGTCAACGTTTTTGGTAGGGAAAGTGGTGAGCACTTCAATGTTCAAGAAAGAAAGCGCAAGCACGCCAGACAAAGGTATTATTGCTGCGAGACAAAAAAAGACTTCCAGAAGTGTATAAACCATATTTAGGGTGCGTGCAGTATCATTTGAAAACAAGATACGCCCAAAATAGTGTAAACTTCTTTTAGAGTGTGCATATGTTGTAACGCCGATGCCATGGAGAAGAATTTCACCAACTGAATAAAAACTTTGTAGATGGAACCCCACAGGAAGTCGGACAAGTCCTTTGTGAGTATCAGCCGATTGCTCGCCAGGTGTGCCCCCCTGCTAGCCGCCGTATGGGCCACTGGGACAGCATGTAGTTCCCTGCATTATGCAAGCGACGTGAATGCCGTGTTGTTGTTGTCATTGCACGTGCCACGCATGCAAAGCAGTCGTCTCGTTTTTTATGCATATAACGCCACAAACCCTGCGTAGGAAAGCATTTTGTCGTTTGCCCTGTGCTCACTGATGGCAGCGGCGAGTGATGATGCTGCTGCTTCGTGATAACTGGGAAACATAGTGAACTCTGTCATTTTCTTATGGCCTGGTGTCGTGCGCATTCGTCCTATAATTGTATACATAATTTTACCTAGTTAGTGAAGCTCCTAACCGTGTTGTGCATCCTGCAAGTTAAAGGGACCGACAACTAGCCAAAACGTGAAGGGGTCGAAATGAAAATACTGTGAATTGTAAAAACAGATTTGAGCATCTTTTCATGATCTGAGTATGCTTTATATTTTAAATCGTGTTTAAGTCTCAAAAAGCCAGTATATCGTGCAGCCTGGTAGAAGAGCTTTGAAGCTGGATACGTAGTCTGATGCTTTCCTGAGCACCTGAATGAGGGCTTAAAATGGAAATACGTATATCATTATCCATCGCCGCATAATTGTGTGCTACTTATGAGGTAAAAGGAGTTGCACGCTGAGAGCAGTGCGGCCTTTGCGGCAACTTGTGGAACATGTAGAGCCGCAGCGCATGTGCGCAGAGGGCACGCATGCGCCGAAAACCAGCACACACAAACATGAACCGCTCTAGCACTCACCTCCCTCTGTTTGCGGAATGTGTTGTTTGTACACAACTTCATAGCTGCCTGGTCGAAAAGATTTGATTATAAATGTTTCACGGCGTTTTCCACATTACCATTGTGTGATTAGACACTCTGACCAGTAAGCTTTCCGTTGCACTAAAAAAAAAAAAAAAACCAAAAAAACTGGTACGATAAAAATTGGTTGTCGGTTCCTTTAGGCTGTATCTCAGTGTGTTTTGTTGTTATCGCTGTTGACCCATATAGCTCATGACGTTTGACGGACTGCGTAAGCGTGTTAGGTGCATGTCTTATCGTTGTCGCTAAGATGCTTGTTGTAGTGTCTTCCCGGTTTGTTGTGATTAACGTTTGTATACTGGTCATGCCCGTTCTTCCTCTTTTTCTAATAGTAGGATCTGACCATTCAGTAACATTCTTGAGGTATCATTTAATTTTTAATTATCTGCGAAGTTCTTTTTTTCTGTCTGTGATATTATTATGCAATGGGTAGCCAGAAGCACAGTTACCTACACTACCGTATGAGTCAAATGTGCATGCACGAGTATTTCTCGCTGATTTTGCCTTACCTCTGTTTCACCTATTGTGTTTTTACCTTGCAGTTGCAGCCAAATAGTGCTTCGGGATCAGGGGCTTTGGAGCATGACACCACTGCACTGTATAGGTCGCTTAACAAGGTACACTCTTCACCCACTGCATGCAGTAGTGTAGTTCTCACGACGTGTTGATGTGAATGCATTGATTTATGATCGACACATATGACTTCATGCTTCTACAGACCACTAATTAATGTTTTAATTGATTCCAGAATTGCTCAGAACCATGTGATCAAAACGACAATGATGCATTAAAGGGCCCCTAAACCACCCAGAGGTCGAAATTCAGTTGTGGTGGGGAATTTGTGCACGAGTGTACAACGAACACGGAGCCATGAGAATTTTTCAAAACGGCTCTGTAATAGCGGAGTTATACGCGTTTGATCATCGAAACGCGGTGATCGCTCATTTCACTCTTTCCATCGCTACCCTCCGTTGGTATCCTCTCCCAAAGCCGGTTTGCTCTCTCGCCGAGCGCCCCTTCCAATCTCGCGTGGCATGCGTCACCGCCGACACACTGCTCGAAACAACTTCTGCTTCCGGTTGCCGTCACTCCGCACTACGTCTGCTCCGTCGACTGCGCGCTTGTTGCCGTGCCGCTGCTGCCGTGCTGGCCCGTGCTTATACGAATCGTGCCGGCATGGACCCTGTGTTGGGTGCACGCCTTCAAAGGATCGCCAACTTGATGGATCCATACGGTGACACGCCGTGCCAGAACACGTCCGCACGGGCAACCCGACGAACAACAAGGAGCGCGGCCAGCTGATTGCTGACTTACCGGAAGTCTTAGGTTCCTGTTCGACCAATCACGCATGAACCTGCGCTCTACGTCACCTATTCACAGCCTGACGTCACGCGGAGGCCGGAAGGGCTCGGAAAGGAGGAGGGATTGTGTTTTGGAATTTGTGGCGCGCCCGCGGCTTGTAGCACTGCCGCGTGTGGCATCGTTGATCGTGATGGCATTCTGCACACGATGCACATGTTTACTTGAAATGTTTGAAAAAATATCGGAGGTGGTTTAGTGGCCCTTTAATGTTTGAACAGGTATGCAACATAAATCACCTATTATGCACGTCGTCAAAGTCATAAATATCAGCCAGGAGTAGCAAATAATGCCAGTATCTTTTTTTACTCTGACAACTTATTGTGTGTCTCACTGGTCGATCTGAAGTATTTTTTTTTCTCTCCACGGCAATAAATTTGTTTATGATTGGTCAATTTAGAGTGGGTTCGCTCATTTCACTGGTTGTTTCGGATCAACTCCCTCCTCGTGGGATCGCTCTCACTTGCTTCATTGCCAAACCATGTGTTCGGACGGAAATAGTTCGCAGCGCCCACATCACAATCGTTACGTCTTGCGTCAAGCATAGCTTCCAGTACCGATTTGTCGTTTGTGCTCGCGAAGGGTTTTTGTTTTCCCCTAACAGATTCAGATTCGCGAAGCCAGAGTGCTTACACTAAGATTTCGGCGGCCATTCTGGATCAACCAGTGAAAAATGTCATTTCATACTGCGCTTGACTGTTTGTCTAAAAAAAAATGGTTCTAGACATTAGAAAACTAAGCTTTTCACATATGATGGACACGCATACTGCAGTATTTCACATTTGTAAGAATCTGTCTCCAAGATGCTCATTGCAGTTTTAATCTGGAAAGAAAATTATACTGGTGTCACACGGTCACTTCTGATCACGATCGGGCTTGATCCGAATTGAGTCTCTTGACTGTGATTATTTTCTATACGCAAGCGGCAGAAGGTATAGCCTATCACTATAGGAAAAATTTGATCCTGATAGAACTTAATCGGGATCAGCACTGCACCGAGTGACACAGGTCTATGAGCCGCATTTTAGAAAATTTCCATTTAGAGCAGTTGCTCTTCGGTAAAGTGCATGAGAGCCTCCTAAGAGTTGGCGCGGTGACTGCAATCACTCAGGGTGATGCTCTGCCGGGCCCGCTTCCCCTGGGAGTGGCGGTGATCGACATGTCGGTGGTTCTGTACGGGCTCGTGTTCCCACACGTGGCGTTCAAGCATCGTCTGCAGATGCTGGACCACTTCTCCGAGTGCGTGCGCCACAGCAAGGCCACCCGCCAGGAGGCCGTCCAGATCAACATCTTCACCGCACTGCTCAGTGCACTCAAGGTGCGCATGCCACTACTCATGAAAGCTGTGATTGATTTTGTGGGGAATAGCTTGCGTAAGGTCATTGCATAGCCCATAACATATTGCACGGTGTGATAATAATTAAGCCTTGGTGTGAATTGGTCGTTCGGTGAAACAGCCCTCATTTATGCTCATTACACTATGTGTCTTGTTTAATATGGTTTCCAATATTTGTCTTTTTTATACAGGATAAATTATCAGTACATGTTTCTCAGTGGAAATTGTAGATTTCGTAAATGAAGGGAGTGGCGACAGTGTTCGTCCAAGAAGTACGAAATGCTCGCATCTTGGACACAGTACAGTGGCACAGTTCCATTCCTTTGGAAAATCTGCATGTAGAGTCCAGCATTGCTGCAAAAGACAACACTTAAAATTTATTCCGAACTAAACAGGTGTATAACTCCATTTACACATTGTATTACGTAAGCGTTTAACCTAGACGTACGAAACTGGGTTCAAAATTTTAAAAATTTCAGGAACAAGCAGGGAAGCAGGCCAGTGAGAAGAGCACATTACGCTAGTGCTCCTTCATTGCATGCAATATTCAGTGAGAACTTGGCACAGCGTGGCAACACAGTGCAGCATGCTGCCATGCATGGCTGTAGAGCGTGGGCAAACAGCATGGCTGAACAATGTGTCGGAGGAAAATTTTGGCTTGATTAAAATGTTGACAAGCATTATTATGACTTTTATAAAGTTTTTCTGATCTCTTGAAGTGCTAGTTTCTTTTTTCTCTCTCTCTCAACACAATGCTAGTGCTCCATGCCCATTTTGGTGGATTTGTGCAGGCACTGGCTGAAGCAAAGACATCGCTTGGAGGTGAAGATGTTCGCAAAGCAGCAGTTGGGCTTATCCATGTAAGCTAGACATTGATGACACTCACTCATTCTTGCATTTTGCAACACAGTGTTTTCGAGAACCTAACACGGAAATTTATGAGTTTCTTCATATACACTACTGCTAACCTTCAGTTTGTTTACCAGGCATGGTTATTAAATAAACACATCAAAAAAGTTCATGGCAGCTTCAAGGAAGAGAAAAAGCTGATGAATCCGACAACTATTAGTAATAGTGTAAATTGAGTGCTAGGATAACAATAAGCAGTGATTTTCCAAGAAATAGAGTTGTGAAAGGTTTACTTATGGTGAGTGAAAAGTTACATTATGAAGGATTACAGAAGGCAGCACACCATCTCTCCAATACATATGAAACACAATTTTTTTTTCTTGGAGGTTTCAACTTTGAATAGTTTGCGGTGAGTCATCCCAAAAAATTGACAGTTCTTGCTATAAAGGAGGCTTTGGGTTTGTTATGTCGCCATGAGGGTGTCATAGCCAGAGGCTGGCCGGCGGAGAGGCCTAGCGACGGGAGTACGCGCAGAGTAACAGAGCCGAGACGCTGCTTCCGGGTCGAGACTGGAGAGTGTGCCATTCCCCCCAAGGGTGTTTATTGCATCGTTTTTAAAGGAGGGGGGAAAGAGGGGGTTATTGGCCGATACAGAGGGGCATGACACGGGTCACGTGACGTACATAGTCACGCCTGATTGGCTACAGGAATTCAAAAATGCATACAATGATGGAGACATGGCTCCATTCTGCGGCACTGAAGGGTAACACAAACATGCTAGTGTGTTTACATAGCACCATGGGTCAGCATGACACAACAGAGTTCATTCGTAGTGGCATTGTTAAGGGTAAAACATTGGCTGCAATTTCTCTCTCTACAGGGAGCTCTGAGCCATCCGAATCCAATCCTGCGCTGTGCCGCTGGCGAAGCGCTGGGCCGCATGGCTCAAGTTGTCGGGGATGGCCGCTTTGTGGCCGAAATGGCCCAGGACAGCTTTGACAGGTGAGTGTGGAAAACAATCACTTGAACATCCATTTTTACAATACCTTCAAGTATAACGATTGAAGTTATTATTTACACGAATTTAAGTCGACTCCAATGTAGGTCGACCCCCCCCAAAAATCGCTCGGCAAAAAAAAAAAAAAAAAAAAAAAAATGCTCTAGTTTTGGTTTCGATTCTAAGTCGACCCCCCCAACATTGGATTGTCAAATTTGAAAAAATGGGTCGACCTATATTCGTGTAAATACGGTATGTAAGATTCTTTTCAATGTTTGATTCTTCAGCTTTAGCTGAAGTTGATGGAAGAGGACTTCCCAAATTGATGCTGTTTCATATAGATTGATATCGAACCGAATTGTCCAATTGTTGGCATTGCATACTTGTGCTTTAGGCTCAAGACTGCCCGGGATGCAGTGTCACGCACTGGGCACTCCCTGGCACTGGGCTGCCTGCACCGCTACGTCGGTGGCATGGGCTCTGGACAGCACCTCAACACCAGTGTCAGCATCCTGCTTGCTTTGGCACAGGACATGAATGCACCCGTCGTTCAGGTAGGACTTTGTAACATCTCCTGCTTCTGTGCACGTTCTTGCCTTCACTCCATGGAATGTAACGACGCTGACGTTATGACTTGACATCAACATGACATTATGACGTGACAGTGATGTGACACATGACAATGACATGGCATCTCGACGTGACATTGTTGTGGCATTGTGACATTACGTAACACATTGCTATGTGACGTGACATTACACATCACAATGATGTGGCACGTAACGCGGCAGCATTATATGACAATGCCATGACATTGACATGAAAATAATGTGATACATGACAATGACATCATGATATGACGATGCTGGGACATTATGACATGACACATTATAACAATGTGACATTGTGTCATTAGGCATGGCAATAATGTGACTTGACTAGAGGTGTGCGAATAATTAAAAATTTTGAATAACGAATCAAATGCGCATATTTGAAATAGCAAATATCTTTTTAATCGTTTTCGAATAATCAGCAACAACGATAAATACTTGAAGGAATGGGACGTGGGAACAGTGAATGGTAACATTTCTTGTTTTCATCATTGAATTACCCAGATGCATGCAGCCCACGTAGACGGCACTATCGACACCATACTGATCACAGGATGAAGGCATTTTGCTGAAAACTCCAATGTCACCAAGCCACAGTGTCAGCAATCAACTGTCTTCACTATGAAATTCATGATGATGTTATCTCGTGGAAATTGTTTAATATTTAAGTATCAGATTTATTTAAAAAAGCTCTTGTTGAAGTACCACCTTGAAAACTGTAGTGACTCATTTATTTCAGCCTGTAGTTACGAAACATTTTGAAGGCTCTAGTTGCTGCTGAGTTTAAATAATTGTAGTATTTTTTGTCGGTTAAAATTAATCGTAATGTTTCTTTGTTAAAGGTTGTGAATATTTGTTTGAAATAAAATGTGGAATTCTTGGGCTGTTTTGAAAATTGTCACCTTACCAGTTTAGGCCTGCTTTGAAAATTGTTGCCTTACTTTTCGAATAGTATTTGATTTGTATTCGATTTTCACTATTCAATTCGTGTTTGGTTCAATTCTAAAATTCACTATTCGCACACCCCTAGACTTGACACATGACAACGCCATGGCATCATGACATGACAATGATGTGCCATTGTGACATGACCTGTAGAACATGACAAGGACATGCCTCATGACAGTGATGTGGCATTGTCACATTAGAACATGGCACATCACAACGACATGACATTGTGACATCACACGTGACATTACAACAAACACTGTGTGCGAACCGACATCCAGCGTGTTTGTGCACAAAACGGGCTGGTTGGTTGATCCTAATGGTAAAAGCAGCACAAAAAGATGGCAACATGAGGCGGAGAACGACACAGGACAGGATTTGATCATAAACACTTGTCCTGTGTTGCTCTCGTTCTTATTTTGCCGTCTCTTTGCTCTGCTTTTACCAGTGTGTTTACATTGGGGGGATGGTGGACGTGCCTTGCATATCGGACGAATGTGACTTCTTTAGCATTGTGCCATACAGGCCAGCCTGAACTGCTCCTCTGTTCGGAATGTTCGACTGTTACACACCTTTGCAGGTCTGGGCATTGCATGCCCTTGGCCTGATTGCGGACTCCGGAGGCCCCATGTTCCGCAGCTACGTGGAGCCGACGCTTTCCCTGGCACTCAAGCTGCTGCTCAGCATGCCACCCACCCACGTTGACGTGCACCAGTGCATTGGCAAGTGCCTCTCGGCTGTCATCACTACAATTGGACCCGAACTGCAAGGTGCGTTCACTGGTATATACGTTGTCTGTGCTATTATTCCTTGCGTGACACCATTGGCTTCGCTCTTGCTGTGAGTGTCTATTAACGTGTGCTTTATTAGTTATAATTTGGCAGCGCGTGTGCCTGGGCTTGTTGGTAATCCATAGAAACCTCATTGGCACACTCACAAGAACAAGGGTGAAAGGCACAGGGACGTAGCGTTGCGTCCATGTGCCTTTCCGTCATGTAATCATGAGTGTAATAGTTACTATATGCTGGTTAGTTTACACCCATATTTGAAAGTACTAAATGTGTCTATCAATGCAAATGCCTTGCTCTCTCTTTTCTGAAATAAGCTGTGTCGAAGCGCATTGTAGAATCTCTACGTGACAAACTTTGAAATAACGAATGCTTCGATATAATGAAGAAAATTTAAATTTTTTTTTGCTAATATCAGTCTGTAATGAATGTATGCAAGAAATTACAGAATGCGTGTAACGAAGATACATATTTGTGTCAGAATCAGCCTCACTATAGTGACATTTCACTGTAGTAATAGGCAGTAACAGAAGCTGAGAAAATTTTTATTTCCTTCAGCTTTGGTTTGCTTTGTGCTCAGCTCTGATCTTAACGACTTCAAATCCTGGACACTGTGGCTGCATTCCAATAGGAGCATTGCAATAATGCCTGTGTGCCTAGATTTAGCTGCATGTTATAGAACCCCAGGTGGTCAGTTACATTGCAGAGGCCCCACCACAGTATTTTTCATAATCATATCGCGGTTTTGTCTCATAAAACCCATAAATAAATTTTTCTTAAAAGCTCCGCTAGTAATAATTTGTGGTAAGGATTTCGTAGTAGTGGGAGCATAGCTGTACACCTCAAAACTGTATTCGGTGTATACCTTGGTCTTTCTGTACATTGTGCTTGCTATTATTATTATCTTTTTTTTTCTTTATAATGCTCCTCGTATCTGGCATTCTCATGGTTTATTGAAAATTAACGATAAAGGCAAGAGCATTTCAATACCCGCTGTCGCAATCATCTCATTTCAATCTGCCATGCTTTGTGAATTTAGCTTGACACAAGAAACAAAGGCGTTGTGGTTCTTCTGCGTGCAGGCAACACCAACTCCATCAGCACAGCTCGGTCTTCACTGCTGGTTGCCTGCAGCATCATGCAGGATCATGGTGATGCCTTGGTGCAGACTGAAGCCATTTCCTGTCTGCAGCAGCTGCACATGTTTGCACCTCGACACGTCAACCTGTCGTCACTTGTACCTGTGCTTTGCGTAGGTTCTTCTCTACATGTCATGAAGTTGGCGTGTTAACAGACTCCCATTTAGGAAACCTTCTAACCTATCCGGAGACGGTACTGGTAGGATCAATTCATTGCATTTGTAATCGTTGCGAGGAACTGTAATGCTGCCTTTGGTTACTCAAAATCCAGCATGTACAAGCCTGGTGTCATGTTCCAGGGCCTAAGGTAAAAAAAAGATGTATGCAATTGTGTAGAGTGCCTGTGCCCTTGCGTAGTACTATTCTGCCTCTGTATTTTAAAAATGCAACTACAGTTCAGCACTCGTAGAGCCGCGTCCACATCTGTGTAGAGAGCTGAGCAGTGGGCTTTGCTCTGTGGGCCGGCACACCTTGCAGCAGTTGCGGCCTCTGATGTAGTGTGCCCAGGAGCATGCGGAGGCTAATAGACATGCAGATCTGTGCAGTTTGCTTGAAACTATAAATGATGTTGGTAAACGCCTTCGTTTTCCCGGCTGTGCACATTACCTGAGGTTATCACTCTTTCGTGTGACTGCGTATATCGAAGCAGCCAGAAAGCACGTGTCGTTTGTTCTGAAAGAGCCGTGCACATGTTACAAGCCCTGACGCGCCATTTTTTGCCATCGAGATGCCGCAAGTGCCCCGAGGCTGAGTGCATATTTGGTTAAACAAGGGCAATCTTCAAAGTTGCCACTTGTGTGTAGTCAATCTGCATGTCTATTAGGTCGCACATGCTCCTGTGAAAACTACATCAGACGCCGCGACCACCGCAAGGTGTCGCCCCCCCAGAGCAAGGCGGCCTGCTTGTGCGCCCTACACAGATGTGGATGCGGCTATACATAATTTGAAGATGGTAAATCTTCACCAGCCTACAATATCACTATGAGCTCTTGAACCTGTATTGCTGCATCTAAGTTATGATTTAAAAAGTAAATATGTAGTAAGAAATTACAACAAATTATTCATTTCAGTGGTAGTCTGAAGCAACACTGTTAATTAAAGACTGCTGTTCTTTAAAACTGTATGTGTATCAGTACAGCTGCGTCTCTTGATCGAAGTCAAACTTCAGTGAGTGTATAAGAAGGGAAGGATGGCTCAGTCACTATTCCTGTTGTTTTCACAAAAGTGTTAACACACGAATGTGTTTGTGCGCAAATGGATGAAAAATTTTCTTTCGCTGCTCAGAGTGCCCTGAACTGTCCACACCTGTTGCTGAGGAGGGCAGCTGTGGCATGCCTGAGGCAGCTGTCTCAGCGGGAGGCCCGAGAAGTGTGCGAGCACGCCAGCTCCTGGGCGAAGGAGAATGCCACGCTCAATGGCGGTGTCGGTGAGCCTTTTTCTTCCTCCGTTGGTCCTTGGAAGGATGCATCGTTTTACCGTACACACTCATGTGACAGGTGCTCTCCTCCGTGTTGTGGAGATCTCATGCACTCTTGGAACGAATAACAGAATAGTGTGCAGTTGTGCGGAAAAAAAAAAAAAAAGAGGGTATATATTGCACCTTCTGTACAGCACAGTGGAAAACGAATTACTCGACAAGCATAGTTTGTCGACATGGATGTTCAACTTGCCATGTCAGGATGTCAAGTGAGTAGTGTTTGTCTGGTATAGCTATTGTTTAAGCGCAATTCAACGAAGACGAAAGACGGCAAAGGAACACAAGAAAGCGTTTGTGTTCCTTTGTCTTTCGTCTTCATCAGATTGCGCTTAAACAATAGCTATACCTTGCATTTCAACCAACTAGCCCAATTGTCGATTCTCTTGTAGTGTTTGTCCCCTGTTCACATACGTGTCGTTTACAGCTGAATTCTTTCTAGCTGAATTGCATTTGAGGGAATAGAAAAGTGTCTGTGGGATGGTCTCATGGACCACCCTTCTGAGCATGTGAGGTTGAAGCTGCAGAGAGCTTCTTGTTTGCGATAGCTCACTATGATTTATTCAGTAAAGACTGAGGGAGCACTTTTATTCTTGCTCTTTGTACGATAAAAAAAAGGTGTTTGCTCATTCAGTTGTTGGACATCGTAGCGCTTTGTTCCTCGTAAAGGTTTCGTCGTTACCTTGGAAGTTTCTCTAAGACCCTGGAACCTTTTCGAGAAAGGCCTCCAGATACACTGGAACTATTTCTTAGACTTCATGATTTGGTTTCCTGCGTGCAGGTAAAGGTGGCTCCAACCAGCAGCAGCAGAAACAGCAGCGTCAACGTTGGGCGTGCGAGGGGGGCGCCGCTGCCCTGGGAGGCCGAGCTGCCTGGCGTGCTGTTCGCACTGCTCGACCGGGAGACGGACCCGCGACTGGTGTCCCACCTGCACGACTCGCTGACCAGCATGCTGCAGGCTATGCTGGACGACAGCCTTGGGCAGTGGCTGGGCCTCTGCAAGGATGTCTTGACAGCTGCCGGTGAGACAATTAACGTTTCTTCGTAAGGCATTGACTCCCCGGAATGGGCTTTGTATCAAGCTTTGGCAGCAGTCATGTTAGAGGTCTAAAAGAAACAGCAGCATAGTGGTTTGGGTGTACTGTTTTGGAATAAAGGACACTAAACAATGAACATCAAGAAGAGAATTTGTACTGTAAGAGTAAAACCAGACGTTTCAGGACCAACTCAAGGTCCTTTCCTTAAGGGTGACTTGAAGTCTATCCTGAGGGAGGGACTGAGTCAGTCCTTGAACAATTTTGAAAATCTTTAAAGTAAATGTTCTCTTCCTTACCTAGAGTTTATTGGTTGGTGTCCTTCATATGAAACCATAGCTTCTTCCTGACCAGACATTTCTTTCTAATGGTCATGCTGATGAACTGGATACATAAATCCTCATTTCTGAAAATTGAAATAAGGTCCACAAAAAGGCCGAGTTGGAAGTAATCATTGGTAAACCTTGCCTTTCATATTTTCCGGCCAGTGCCTTAACCAGTTAATGATCATTCTAATGGCTTGCAGCACCATGGCTGAAATATAGAAACTAAGCATTGAATACTAGGTGACTAAATATATTATTATTGGTGGTGCCCTTTCAGTTTCATCCTTTTTCATTATTGTTTTCATATTGCAGTTGAAAGGTACGGTTAATTTCTCCCTGTGCCTTCCTTGGCTTCTTTGTATATCATCTTAGCGCCTTCAGGTTGTAATTAAATTATTTTCTTCATCACATTTATGAAGTATTGTCCTTAAACTTCGTCATGAAGTGAGCCTTTTATTGCGATAGCAATTATATGGACACTCTCGGCTGCTTTTTGCCGTCGCCTTCAGCGTCCTGCTTCCTATATGTATATTTCTATATAGATATACATAAAAGCCACGAAGAAAAATAATTCAGAAAAATACTTTCCAACGCGCGGAATCGAACGGGTGACCTCTCGCTGCGCAGCGCGCGACGCTAACCACTACGCCACAGGAGCGCACATGCTACAGCATACTAACGGCGAGCTATTTATATACACCATTCGCTGCTGGCAGTACGCAGATCTCGGGGGGGAATATCAGCGTGTTCTCTGCCTTACCAGCAAACCAGCGAGATGGCGCAAAGTGCGCGCTCGGCGCCCCACTCGTTGCGATGCGTTGGCTCCCCAACACCCCAACTTGTACTTTGGCCTGCAGGGCGTAGTCTCTTTTGCTTGGGTGCGTGCGCGCGCACGCTTATCTTGGGGATGGGGGGATTGGGGCAGTTTTACGACGTGTGCTTTCGTCGGGAAGGTTGCGTTTATGTTACAGAGCGCACGAAGGTCACTTCACTCGCTGCAGAGGCCCCGTTTCCAAAAGAAGCGCGCTGTTCCAACACAGGGAAGTAACAACTGTAACACTTGTTAGTTCGCGCTCGTCCTGTGTATACCGGTGCGTATGTTTCGTGCGTCCTTCGCTCTTGAGCAATGCGCTCCAAGTTTCGATCTGCTTGCCGTTCTTTGCTTGAAATGCCAATTAGTTGCTATCACATTCATTGCTTCGCCCTTGCGGCGAAACTATGACTTTTTTTTTTTTCTTTATCTTCATTGCTTCTGATACCCAAAATGACATGTTATTTTTATACAGGCAGGATCCTAGAGCTGATGCGAGTGCTATGGCAGGGGTGTGTTTTTAACAGAACCGGCTACAGAAGCAAAGAAATTGAAATGTCACAATATCTTTGCTACAAATGCATACAAATCATTTAGTAGTTTTAATTATGCTAGTTACTCTTGTAAGTTATGTAAATGAAGGCAAACAAGAAAAAAAAAATAAAATGATGTGGGTGATATGATGCTGTAAGGTAGTGTTCCACAATTTTGTGTAGGAAACTGATTACAATCTGTAGTTAGTCCTTACGTAGGGCATGCGTGATGGTACAGTTAAGGTAGAACGTAATGAATATGTGGATTTTTGATCAGTTTCACGCCAATAAAAGAAGCCTTTTACACGTAGGTGCACATGATGTATATAAGCAACAAGTTGTCCCACACTCGAAACGTTGCTGCAGACACATCAGCATCCGCTGCCCCCGCTGCACCCGAGAGGGAAGCAGATGCGGAAGGCCTGGACGAGTTTGACGACGACGAGGAGGCCATCAAAGCAGGCGAGGAGCCAACCTCGCATCCCGCCGTTGGACCGCGATGGCCCACCAAGGTGTTTGCGGCCGAGTCGCTGCACAAGATCATCACACTCTGCGAGAACCAGAAGGCGCACTTTGACCTTGGCTTGGCTCGCGAAGAGCGCTCTCTCAATCCCAAACGTAAGCGCTTTTACATACACTTCACAGTCTGCTCCAACTAGGGCCTGCGTCTTTGTCCTTGAAATTACGGGCAGTCTAGCCTTGTTGTGACAAAGCCGTATTTGTGAAGTAATACCCTCATTATATCTAACAGTGGTGAGGGCCATTAGGTTTGTGTAGCTAAATCCAATGATTATCATGTGTGTGTTATGTCAAAGTTTGACCATGCTTTATGTATGCAAGAGCAGTAATTTGCATATCTGTCTGTTTATCTTCACATTACGATGGTTTCATGTTCACCAGCACTGGCCTCTCCTGTTAATACTCATTTCCATTCGCACTTACCATCATGTAGTCTTCTAGTGTGCAGCATGTAGTCTTCAGTGTAGTGTTGTAGTAATTCACTCACATTTACTGAAACTCACCAGTTACTAGCCCTTACTTATCTTAATGCTACACATCCCCTTTGTGACTTGCTAACTCTTATCTTATGTACTTGTGAGTGAGTATGCCTCTCTCTCTCTACGGCTGCAACTTCTGAGAAGTTTGATCAACCTTCCACACGTGACACTTCTTGTACGACGCGTACATGTTACGATTTTGCTTGAGCTGTTTCTCACTTGATGCAAGCTTTCTGTGGTCTAGTCTTCTAGTTGTTACAATATGCTGAACCTTGTAGTAATTCATGAAATATGCATGGTTATATTCATCAACAATCTCGATTTCATCGCAGAGGACTTCTTGGTGCTGCACCTCTCCGACTTGGTCCGCATGGCTTTTATGGCTGCTACTTCGGACAGCGACCCCTTGCGTCTGGAAGGGTTGAAAACGCTGCAGGTCAGTGCATGTGTTCTTTAAAGGTTCATACAGTGAAATCTCGGTATAACGAACTTCAGGGGACCGCGGAAAAATGTTCGTTATTCTGAAAGGTCGTTATAGTGAAACCCCGAAAATTTACCATAACAATAGCATTTCAGTAACGCAAACGTCCTACCTTTGCAACGGTACGTCCTGGAACTCGTTTCTCACAACAATGCACACGTAAACGTCAGACAAGGCACGTTTATTTGAAATAGTCCGCGATCTTTTTTTGACGGGTGCAGCACAAACTCTGCATCACGAACGATTCTAGACCGTCCGCATTTTTATGCACTGCTTCGGTCGCTGTGCCGCTTTTTTCTATGAATATGCGGAGTTTCCTCAAGTAGTCCAACGCATCTGTGGCCGACACGGACTCGTCGCGATCTTCGGGTGCTACCGTGACATCGTCGTCCATGTCATCGCTGCAATCCTCATCCTGAGTCTCTGTGCCCTGGACGCTCTGCAGGATGTCATCAGTCGTAAGCTCCGCTGATGTCCACGTTGCCTCGTCACACTCGACATAGTCGTCAAATGTGGTTGAGGGATCGACGGCTAGCTGCTCGGTCACCTCGCTCCAGAGCTCGCTGGAACTTCCTTCCGCTGCCGGTTCATCACTTTGTGGTTGGCCATCTGTTATCAGGCCGGCCTTCTTCCAGCAGTTTTGAATGGTGGTGGATGTGACGCTCCACCATGCACCTGTGAGCATTTCCACAGCCTCTCGGACGTTGATGGCTGTCGAGCGCTGTAGGCGCAGGTTTATGAGCAGCCGCTGAACAAGGCGCTTCCGGAAGTGCGACTTCACGCTCCTTATTATTCCTTGGTCCAGTGGCTGAAGTATTGATGTGCAGTTCGGCGGCAGGAACTCAAGACGCACATTAGTAGGCCGAATGTTCACAATGTGCGCCGAGCAGTTGTCAACGATCATCAAAATGTGCCGCCCCCTCCTTCCTCATCTTTTTGTCTACCGTCAGCAGCCACTCGGAAAACAGCTCGCGCGTCATCCAGGCACGCTGATTTGCCCGATACTGGCACGGCATCGAAAACATCCCGATCACAAGAGGCTTCAGCTTTTCAGTGCCACGACACAGGCACATTCTGTGCTCTCACGTCTGTAAACCAAGTGAGCACTGCTGCGTCAATATTCTGAAAATCGCTGAGCCGTAGTCGCTTCCGTGATGGGGCAAGCTGAGCTTCGTACTGGTGCTTGAAGATCTTCTCTTTATCTTTGAGAATCGTGGCGATCGTCGACCGCACCACTCCACGTTCTTTAGCCACGAAGGCTTGTTTCTTCCCGTCTTCTATTTCACGAAGAATGTCTACTTTCTCACTCAAAGAAAACTGCTTCCGCTTCTTCGCCGTAGGAGGAGTTGTTGAGCTCATGACAACACGAACGCCGGCACGCACTTCCAACACAATAAAATATGCAGAAGAAAAACAAGATGGAGAGGCCTGATATGGGTGACAGCACGCGAACTGATAAAGCAAGCAAGAAAAATGCGATGCGTTGTCGTCGCCTCCGCAAAAGCAGGAAAAAAGAAAAGAAATGCCCACTTCAGCGTTGGCTCTTCTCCCATACCGTCTCAGGTTTTCCGAGCCCATATACCCCGGCACTCCGCTTACAAAACCTGATGCGTCGTCACCTCCGCAACCCTCCGCCATGCCTCCGCCCGCGTCTTTCTCCTCCCGCGCCATCTCAGGTTTTTGCGGGAGGGCGTCCGCTCTTTACGCTGCGTCGTCTGCTACCTTGCAGCTCCGACTGCCACGACCGATGCACTGAAATCTGAGAATCCTCGCATTTCGGGATATAAGTTCGTAGTACTGAGGTGTTGTTAAGATGACACGAGAATTAAATAATGATCGTTATTCTGAAGTGTTCGTTATTCTGAAGTTCGTAGTAGTGAAATATTTTTACATTGAAACTATAGGCAGTCGGCACAGGATTTCTTAAAAGTTCGTTAATCTGAAATGTTCGTTAATGTGGTGTTCGTTGTAACGAGGTTTTACTGTACTAGTCCTGATTTCTTGGGCCAGTTTCAATCTAGGATGGCTGGCTCTTTTGCAATGTGTGATGCATTGACTTTGGCAGGTGTAAGCTCATGTTGTAAAAATGAACAGACGCCAACCACAATAAAAACACTTTAAAACAAACGAAACGTTTGGCTCCCGCACGGGAGCCTTGTTCACAATGAAGCGGAAAATATGACCTTCTCAATGAGGTTGAAAATATGACCAAGTCATATTTTCAACTTTTTTGCGAACAAGGCTCCCGTGCGAGAGCCGAAACGTCTTGTTTGTTTTAAAGTGTTTTTACTGTGGTTGGCGTCTCTTCATTTTTACAATGCCTCTTCCCGGCCAGACGGGTTGCCGTCAAACCTTGGATTTCATAAGCTCATGTTGGAGGTCACGTAGGCATCAGACAGTAGGGCTAGAGGCTTGTCATATCTTTTTAACAATAAATGTGCCTACAATAAGCATTATGTGCTTTCCTTTGAATTGAAATTGAATTCACTTACATCCAATGCAATCCAAAGCACTTGTAATTCGGTGCAATTCAATGCACTTGCAATCCAACATGGGCCCTAGTGCATTTAATTATCACTTTATGGATTTATGGATAGATTTAATGTAAACCAAAAGGATACGCATACTGACTTCTGTGTACGTTCTCTGTTGTCATATGCTTATTATAAAGAAAAAACTTCCCCATCTCCCGCTAAAGGGAACCATGTGTGGATGCGAAGCAGCGGGGAGATGGTTAGCTTGAGCGGGAGAAACGTCGCCGCTCTTGTTTCTCGGCAGCGGCCCGGGCGCTCGTCGCGGCGCTGCAGAGGAGAGAGAATGAGGGCGCGCGCGCTCCATCATTTTCATACCACGGAACTACCGTGGCGCCCCCCAGCGTAGTATGCAGCTGTCGCACACCTGTCGTGCGCGCCGCTCCGTAGAGGATTCCTAGAGGAGAGAAAGAGGGAACCGTAGGAGAGGAGAGAGAGGGGGGAGGGGACGCGCATGCGCTGTGGGGGGTGTGGGACGCGGGGATCCGCTCTGTAGAGTGGAGGATTCCTAGTGGAGAGAGGGGGGCGAGGACGCGCACGCGCTGTGGGGATGTGGGACGCCGGAGCCACTCCGTAGAGTAGAGGATTCCTAGAGGAGAGAGGGGGGAGAGGACGCTCATGCGCTGTGGGACGCGGGCACCGCTCCATAGAGTAGATGATTCCTAGAGTAGAGGAAGGGGGGTGAGCGTAGGAGAGGATGGGGGGAGGGGACGCGCATGCGCTGTGGGGGGTGTGGGACGTGGGGGGCCACTCCGTAGAGTAGAGAATTCCTAGAGGGGAGAGAAAGGGTGTGAGCGTAGGAGAGAGAGGGGGGGGAGGGGACGCGCGTGCGCTGTGGTGGTATGGGACGTGGGAAGGAGGGACGGACTAAGCCCCCCTCCAAAGACATGCAAGCAAGATTAAGGAATGGGGTCAACCTGGGCAACAGACACTACCTGCCTAGCCATTGCTAAGCAGCGTCTCTGTGCTCTCGGCCATGACTCAAGGAATGGGGTCAACCGGGGTGACAGACACCACCTGCCTAGCCATTGCTAAGCAGCCTCTCTGCGCTCTCGGCCATGACTCTGATGACTGTGGTAGGGTTGACGGCCTTCATATTACTACAGTGTTCTGGTTCGCATAATGGGTGCTTCCCTACTGCATGAAAGTGGCCGGACGCGGGACGGGGGACGAGGGACGGACATAGCCCCGAGCATAAGATGCTTCGCATCTAAAAATCTTGGTTCAGTAAATATTCAGTAAAAGCACTAAGATGTACATGGACGTATTTACAGATTTACAGAATCCCAGTGTACATGTGTAGTTGTTAAAATAGCCTGCCTTACATTAACGTGGCTGTACTTTTTTTCCTTCTGAAGCTAATCATTGACAAGTTCTCGGATGTGCCTGAACCAGAGTTTCCTGGTCACGTCATTCTGGAGCAGTACCAGGCGCAAGTGAGTCGCTACTTCGCACACCCCTTGCGTAAAGTGTCACTTGATTTGAGGTGTCGCACACTGACTCCTTGCCCCCTTTATTTCTTGTTTTTGTGGCAACAGGTTGGAGCAGCCCTGCGCCCAGCATTCTCACCTGAGACACCATCACATGTCACAGCCATGGCTTGTCAGGTACGTTGTGATGCAGCTGTTCAGTACAAGATGTATGAATTGCTTGCAGTGGAACTGAGCCAGGAAAGAAATTTTTTTCGGGAGTGCACCTTCAGTGATTGTCTAAGTTATGTGAAAGTGATTCGCACATCATGCATGCTTCATTTAAGGTGTCCTGCAACATATTTTGAACAATCAGGAAACACTGCCGATCTGTAGTCAAGGCATCCATGAGCATGTGCATACATAATATCATGGCACTGCGCCCAGCAGAGAATTGAAAAAATGCTGATAGCTCTGGCATGGTTAACATAAAAGCGTATTGAGAATTCTCGAGCTATAAGGTGGGCTAGTTGGTGCTGATTCATCTTCAAAAGTGCGCTTTGTAAACACGCACACAGGACGAGAAAAATACAGTACACAATGCAAAGAGCGCAAACTTTGCACGGAAGCGAGGATGCTTGTGTTAGTGCTCCTTCTATCATTCTAACGGCGGCTGAAGTAGATTTTGTAAAAGTTACAAGCTAATTTTCACTCGATCTTGCTTCCATAAATCGCGGCCTCCCCTTTCCTTTCTGTTTTCCTTCTTTTTTTTCTCTCCCCTTTGTGCATTCTCGCCCTGCACCGTCAGTCTTTTCATGAACATCTGCGCATGCTTGTTTGACACGCCCCTTTCACGAGGCTACGTTTTTTGTCACATTCAATAAACCAGTTATTAATTCGCACTCGTTGCGTCGTGTACTGTATTTTTCTCGTCCCGTGTCCGTATTTACAAAGCACACTTTTGAAGATGGATAAAAGCGCATTTATTTGTCCTAAATATTCTTGAATAAACAGGCACCTCAAAAATGAATTAAAAAAAGATTTTCAAAGAAATGTTTTTTTTTTTTTGAAGGGTGGCATACCTTGAGTGCCCACTACAGGCAATTGAACAAAACCTGACGGGGCATTTGTTTCATTTCATCAACTTGTTAGTGTAACACAACTTTTATCTCTAAAGACCTTCTTAATCTCTACGTGTCAGTCATGTATCTATGCTGGTATTGAGGGCACAATGGTGGCTGCGTTCTTACAATTCACTGTGGAGTGTGATATGTACCCCCCATCTCAACTTCCATGTAACAAACAACAGGTGCTAGCTTACCACGCTGCCGGCTCGCATTTAAATTTTTGTTGGTGCCAGATTTTCTTTATTACATTTGTGTGGTCATGCGTAGCATGCCCGTTACCGCTCCTCGTTCGCAGGTGTGCAGTGCCTGGATTGGCAGTGGCGTGGCTCGCGATCTGAATGACCTTCGACGAGTCCACCAGCTGTTGGTGTCGTCACTGACCAAGCTACAGAAGGGGGGCCAACTCGCTGCTGTACAATGAAAGTGCTTCCACCCTCGAGAAACTGGCCATCCTGAAGGCCTGGGCCGAGGTGAGTTGTCCTTGGAGGTTGAGTTTACAGTCATTACGATGTTTTTCATGTTTCATCCTGTTCATCCACTTTCCGTGCCAAAAAGCTTTACCATGCTAACAACGAATGTAAATGTGAAATGTCAGACAAAAAAAAAAAAGACACCTTGCCATAAATATTGATTAGACAACTGTTCTCCCCCCCTTACCTCACGAAAGAAAGGCACTTTGAAGTCAAGAAAGTACAGTTGAACCCCTTATAAGAGACATGTACCAGGGAGCAGAAATGAGGGGTCTCTTACAGGCATGGTACGACATCTTCATTTTATCAGCAACTCCTATTTCGATATAGACACACTGTTATCTCTTATACCCAATTGTCTGTTATATCAGTGCCTGTTATAAAGGGGTTCAACTGTACTTATTACTGAGATCATTTACTGATTGCACTTAATATATTTGCTAACAACGGTGTCACTACGGACCAAGCCTAACTGTTTTGCATGTTCTAATTGAATGTTGTTGACTTTACTGTGAACGTGTGGTTCATTTTAGAGACTTCGCTTTAGAGACACACAAGATATACCCTACCCCCCTCCCCATCATCTTTCGCTATATCCATCAGAAGACCCACTTGCCAACTTTGAGAGAGTCCTTGAATAACTCGCGGAAGGTCCACTTTTCAGGCACTGTCCTGTCCATCATTGTGTTCCTCAAGGTGGAGGAGGGACTAGAGGCACAAAAGTGTGTCTGAGCCCTCACACTTGTTGCACAGATAAGAATTATGCACCGAGGGTTTCAGACTCTTAATTATTGTGTCACATCAACGGCTTTAGTCAGTACTCGCACATTCATCATCCAGTAAACTGTTTTAGAATCATCTCTGTCGATGAAGTTCGTGCCTCTACTTAACTTCCGTGTTACTAAATGATTTTCAGGCCTATAACTCTGTACCAATGTCCGAGTTTTGCTTTGGCGCTCTTTGGCCTTAGCTGCCATTGCACCAGGAGCCTCTAACAATCCTCATCTGTGATGTTATTACAGGTGTACATAGTGGCCATGGAGAAAGAGCACGAGAAAGGGGCACCCAACAAGCGTGCCAGTGGCGATTCAAGTGACCAGGAGGATTACGATGCTGGCGAAGACGATACAGCAGGCAGAGAGTCCCTGCTCAAGCTGGTCTCGCCCGAGCTTCTCTGCCTGAGCCGATACTGGCTGGCAGCGCTCAAGGACCACGCTCTGCTGTCCCTGCCCGCAGGTGAGCCTGTCAGTTGTGCGACCCACTGGGTGCGCGTGAAATGTCATATGCGGCAGGCAGTCGTGAACCAGGTTCACTAAGTTATTAAGTGCACAGACTGGAAAGAGGTTTTTCTTATCATTCATCATTGTAGCTGGGGGCGAAACTTTACCAAGGACATGTCCAAAGAATACAAGCCACAAGCGCTTACTTCAACCAAAAGTTTATTGCAAGATTTTTTGCTTGTCCTCTCTGTATTGGTCCTGCGTAAAGTTTCACGCTACCTACAATCTTAGATCATTACCAACCTGATCAAATTGTCTGTTTTTTCATTAGACGTACTTTACCGTGTAAGTATTGGAAAGGTTTAGCATAGTGTTAGCGTCTTATCGTCATCAATACAGGCAGTGTCATCACTGTGCATGCACAAAGGCTACCTATCTCCAGTACTAGTTTCGTTGGGACAGCTCCAGCAGGTTACCATAATTGCTAACAGTGTTAATAATCAATGACTCATTCTCCGAACAGCTGATTTTTCAAACGTGTTTGATAATTAGGATGCCTTTGCAGCACTGCCACGTATCTCTGATGTATGAGGGTGTCCGAAACTTCGAATGCCAAAATCCTTTGTTGCTGGATTTTGCTAACTTTCTACTATGATAACAGGTCCAAATTGGCATTGCTTAGAGCTGCCACCACCACCATTTGATTATCTCACACACAAGTCCACTTGTAAGCGTAACTGTTTCCGAAAGTCGCCCCTGTGATGATGAATTTTGACACAGTCAAGCGCGCACAGCGTATTGTGGCGAAGCGTATGAGGAATGGAAAAGGGCATTCAGGCCTCAAATCAAAACTGTCTGGCATCTCAGACACACTTGGTCTGAATACACCAGTAGCACTGGTACAGTCCATCTCATGTGACAGAGAATTGGAGGTTCACATTGGCTATCTACACAACATCCTCATTGAAATATTGAAGCTTTTTATATCCACATTTTCCTCTGAACACTGATTTGAAAGACACAGTAACCATCCTTTTGCAGAGTTCTCAAGCCAGTTGCCTCACGATGGCGGAGCCTTCTACACATCCGACACGGTGGAGTCGGCAAGACCCCACTACCGGGATGCATGGCCGCCGATTCTGCACGCTGCGTCGTTGTGGCTTACGCAAGGTGGTGGCTTCGAAGGTGGCCTGCACCAGGAGGCGCCACCGGATGGCCTCGGAACGGGAGGACTGCGCGGCGGAGAATCGTTCCTGCACCTGTCTCGCAGTTCGCAATCTCAGACGCCCCAGGAGATCAACCGTGACTGGTTCTACTTGCTCTTCGGTAAGGCTACGGGTGGTGTGCTGTCACCGGCTAACGCAGAACTTCAAAGGATTTGAATAGTGTTTGGTGGCACAAGGATTCAGAATGATCTACATGTGGACTAGTTCAGTGAGTTTGTAGTAAATCAGACACCCTTACACTAAAGACAATGGCTCGACTTATGATGGAGTAACATCATAAATCTTGCTACAGTGCACAATTGTCCTATAATTAACCATATATGAGTTTTCTATATCAATGTTAAATTGTAATTCGTACAAGAGAGGCTATGAAAACTACAGTGATTCAGTTAGCTTGAAACACATAGGCAGAAGACATAACACAACCATCACTCTTAAGCTTCCAGGCCTCATGTCGTCAGGAGGTTTTGCAAGTAGTCAACTCGACTAGTTTAGTTGATGCTAACAAAAAAGATAGTTATAGTTAATTAAAGAACGCAAGTAAGAAGAGCATTTAGCTTAATAGCGTTTGCTGACTCTAGTGGTATTACAAGGGTTCTGAACAACCACAAAGCATCACTACCATGTTGACTCGAGAGAAACTAAAAAAACTTGATGTCGTATTGTGAAGTGGTTTTTTTTGTTTATTTTAATGAAGGCAGCATTGTGATGTACGAATCTAGCCCAGCTTGGGTGTATGCATATAGTGCCCTTTAAGAGATAATAAATGCAAGCATTGCTTTCTTTTCCTTTTGTTTGCAATTTTCATGTGTTTGTTTTGCCATTTTTATGTTTTAACCATTTTTTGTCCTTTTCAGGCATCTGCATGGAGGCCCTGTGTGGCCAGCGGGTGTCAGACACGCCAGAGTGTGTCCCCGTGTGCCTGCAAGCGTTGCACCAACTTCTGAGCCATCCCTTGCCAAGTGAGATCCTGGGAAAGGACCTGCAACTGTCCGTCGAGCTCTGTCATGTCTTGCACAGGTGTGTTAACATGTTCCAAAGGCTTGCTGAATAGCAAGCGCGTGAAATTGTATCGCAGTTGTGTCATCATTTTACCGCTTTGTATTTATAACACTGCATTGGCAATCACTTTATAGCAGTCATAACAATGCTTAGATGGCTGCCACTGCGACAGCATTCGCAGTGTTTTTCATGGACCTAAATTTTTAAATGAGAAGTACTTCACTATGGCCTTTGCAGGGTGAAGAGTGATGTTGTTGCTGGTGGCTGTTTACAATTTTCAAGTTTCAAAATCCAATCTTCATGCAGATTTTTACTTTAATAATACCTGTGAAGGCTGACACCGAGCTCCGTTGCGTACACACTGCACTGCAGCACCAAGTACTAGCCTACCGTATAAGAGGCCTTCAAAGGCAGCGACTGTGTATTGCAATGCTTTCGAGTGTTGTCAAGCATATGCTGGAAGTGGGAAAACACCTCATTTAATGATAGCAGTGCAGGTGGCATTAAAAAAATTTCGGTTTCAGTGTGCGTCGGTGCTGCTGAAGTAGACGACGCTGCCGCTGATTCTGTCTAGCACGTCATGCCAACAGTAGTGCCAGCTTTTTCATTGGTGGGCCTCGCACCCAATACCCATTTTGCCAATTTGTCTGTTTGTCCAAAGCTTATTTGTTATTGAATGAAGCTTCTCATTTATAATTGAGATAATAAACTGCAGTGATTTGTTTTTTTTTAATGTGTCCAACCTTCATGAGGTGATCAGTTTTATGAAGCAAATGGGAAGAAAGGCAGTGGCAGGACACCATCCTTGAATCATATATGTTGAATCATCTACAACGAACAATCCCTTGTTGCCACTTTTATGACGTTCAACTTTGACGCTGCAGGATGCTGCTTGCCAGAGACAGCGCCCAGTGCCAGCTGATGGTCATGAAGATAGCCAAGCTCATCGTGGCCGCATGGCAAGAGTCGTACGACACTGAAAGAAAGCAGAAATTGAGAGGTGAGAGAGTCCGTTGCCTCGTTTTACAAGTCGAGATTTCGCACTTAAATATGCTCTCTTCTCACTTAAAGTCCTGCATAAAGATGGCATCTTTTAGTTAACATCATTTGAAATATCGTTTGGCAATGTTAGTACTTGCATTGTTTTCTCTAGAAAAAACAAAGTGCATTTAAATGCACAAAGACGCACATATTAAGAGACTGCACATTTTGTCTGTAGATCAGATTTTGATGAACGTTTTGCTTTGAGTGTTACTTGCTTTTTCTAGACATAATTACATTCAATGGAGAGTTCATCCCTTAACATGCGCTTCGGGTTGCTCTCTGAAAGGGTAAAATTGGCAGCAGCCCGTTTTATAGCACAAAGCTAAAAGGAAATCCATGCCAGTTTTTCAGAAAGTGAAGCTACCTTCAAAATGGGGCATAGCGCTAACACATACGGATGAGGAAGAGACAGCAGGACAAGCGCTAACTTTCAACTGATTGTTTATTTTGGAAAGTAACGGTATAAATAGATCCGTATGCAAAAGCTACCTTGTTGAGAAAAAAAATATTCCCGGTCTGGGGGACTGAACCCGTGAATGAACACTTATCGCTCTACTGGTCGCTCTACCGTCACAACATTGTAACGTTTTGACGTCACAACCAACTTCACAGTCACAGCGATGTTACAGCATCGCGGTCTTGGCACGCAAAACCCCAGACTTTCAATTAGAACTCTTCAACATGCTACCAGCCAGTTTCTGCTACATAAAAGGAATTGAAAACAAGTAAGTTGTCCATGATGTCTGACTTGCAGAGGTGGCACCGGCGAATCAAGAGCCTCGCGGCCTGGCCGAGACAGTGCTGGCCACTGTGGGCGAAGGTGGCGAGAACGGCGAGCTAGTGGCCGGCCAGTCGGTGGTGCACGCCCTGCTGGAGGTGTGCCTGTGCTTGCTGGTGCGCCAGCTGCCCCAGCTGAGCCCGCAGCTGTCCTCGGCGCTGCATGGCATGCGGCATCGGGCGCAGGGGTCGCGGGCGCTCGACTCGGAGTCAGGTCAGCTCATTGCCGCCGCTCTGGGAGTCGTCGCAGACCTGCCCCAGCTCTGCTCTCCTGCCGGTGAGCCCTTTGTACATCCTTCTCACCCTTTCTTATTTTAAAGGGGCCCTTCAACACTTTTTGAGCACGGTCAGAAAACACTGCCGATCGGTAGTCGAAGCACCCGAGAACACACAAGCCAAATATTATAGCGCAGCACGCGGCCTGGAATTCACAATAAATTCTCAATTTCAATTAAAAATTGCTTTCTCTTCTCTCGACAGATGACGCTACAAGCTCAAAAATCACTCTTCACAGCCATTGTATCAGCCATTGGGTGATTTGAGCCTGGCGCGCTCGGTCGTTACTGGGGCTGCCATGGGAGTCCGCGACTTGTCCACGCGTGCGCGCGCAATCGCACTGAAAAGTCACGTGTTCAAAGAAGAAAAAAGAAAAGAAAAAATTCTGAAGGTCACGAGGCGCGCTTGACGTATTTTCTTTCCCCGTGCCATCCCTCCCTGCTTAGCTTCCAACGCTTTCGACGGGACGAGAGAAGAGAGTGCAACAAATGTTTGTAACTCCGCTCGTACTCAACGGATTCTAAAAATTTTTGCGGCGGTGAATTCGTGAGGCAATAAGCTCCTTTAGTGAATTCATTTCATGGCTACTTGGAAAATTGTTTCAGGGCCCCTTTAAGGCGAAAGAAAGCCATATATGCATCATCAAATGGTATAAGTGACTGTCATAATAGCCATCGGCGTCAACATTAATGGTGCCGAAAATCGGATGAAGCCATACGAAGTTCCGAGATGAGTCATATGAGGTGTGAAGATCTCATATTATCCTGACGTAAGACGATGTAATCACATAACAGCGTCACGTGGTCAGAGATGGGCCGATTCCAGGTGCACTGCAATTCCACATGAGGTGCACAAAGATTTAAATGGTCGTTACACTTGACTGAGAAAAATAAAAAAAAAGATGGCTTTCACCCTCTGAGTTGTCTGAGGCAAATGCATAAGAGACCCTGTCGTCATCATATTCTTTTTCCATGTCTTCTGGAAGAGAAAGGTCCTTCTTAATGATCTCGTATTTATGCTTCCTTGTATGAGCTAATTTTATCTTATGCCAGCGAACTTCATAACTTCATTACGTCACCTAACTATATCTGCCATTCTAGGCTCTGTTTTTCGAACCCTTGGTATCCATTCTATTGGTATCCATTTCATTCAAAAGATCACTGAAGAGAGGAATGACTCCTCTCACATTAGTAAATTACTTTTCACAATGCCGTTAGCATCACTTTTGCCACAAGCAGATGCTTGGTAAGCTTTTTTCTCTGAACGATATTAAGCTCATGGCAAATAATCAGCACTGGGAAAAACTGCAAGCTAGAGAAAGTTCCACAAAAAGAAAAAAATTGTAGATGCGAGAGTTGCACAATCATACAAAAGAAACCCCTTCACTTACTGAAATACTTCATAACCAGAGTTTTTCAATCATATGAGTTGTGAAAGTTCCCATAGATCCCATGTGTCAAAATCTGAACTTGCCATTGGCCAAAATCACAGGAATCTGCTGATTGTCGCGTCATCTGTTGATGCTGACATAAAAATAAACTCATAAACGCTAACAACAGTGCCAGTGCGGCGTTGAGCAGTTTGCGGGGAGCGCACGCAGGGGCAGCGTCGCAGCGATCTAGTGTTTTGTACTGCTGGTCCCAGATGGCGCGACAATCTGCAGGCCCCCCCACAGAATCGGCTATAGGTGTGTCTGGTTTCCGGAATGTAGTTTTGCAACTGGTATGATTGAAGAACTTTGACTATAATGAGTTCTGGTAACCATATTTAAACTTACTATGATTCATATCAAAAAGTTAGGGTGTGACGGTATTTTACGGTCTCCTGCCTGTATGGTGCACAGGCTGTATGACGGTGGTGCCAACCATCCTGTTCCTGCTGACCAGCGTGCTGAAAGAGGTGGCCATCCAGCCCGGTCAGCCGGTCTCCACGGGTGGCCTGGTGGTCACCATGGCGCCCGTCAACTCAGTCCTGCAGGGGCTCAAGGCTTTAGCTTTGCTGCCACTACACCAGAACACAGAGCACAGCAAACAGTGGGTGGCCCTCTTGCGAAGCACCCTGTCTCGTATCATCGACTTCACCAAGACCAGTGAGCATTAGTTCACTTCTGACTATATGACAAAGCTATCTTTCTTACGTAGTAGTAGTAGTAGTAGTAGTAGTAGTAGTAGTAGTAATAGTAGTAATAGTAGTAGTAGTCCATAGAAAATTCATTACCCGAGTCAGGTCATGTGATCTCACTTTGAGCAATTGGGTGTAAGCGCATGCATTTCAAATCGAGTGCTGGATTCATGACATCATGAGATGTCTGCTGAAACGCCATTGGCTGAGCTGGCAAGTCGCATGATCTCACTTTGACCAATCAGATGTAAGTGCGCTTATTTCAAACCTAGTGGCAGATTCATGACACATCAAGGTGTGTGCTGAAATGCCATTGACTGAGCTGGCAGGTCACATGATCTCGGTGTGACCAATAAGGTGTAAGTGCATGCATTTCAAATCTAATGGTGGGTTTCGTATTGTTTTCTTTCCAAAAAAAAAAAAAAGTACTTGTTGGTGTCATGCTGTAATGTGTTACGCATGGAGTGCCGTATGCTTGATCAGCTCGGTCAGAGCAAACTCATGTACAAGATTAACAGCTTGGGAACCATTGTTCAGTTCCTGTAGATGCTACATACATCAGATTAAAAACCTCTGATGGATCAAACAGATCAGAAGCAATAGTTATGAGGCGTAGGGGAAGCTCGTTAGGGGGGGGGGGGGGCTCGCTCCCCTTAGGCAATGTACCATAGCAGCCCTAATTAGTGGCTGCATTACGTTCCAGACAGTGTAATGCTGGAATGAGCCTTGCACAAACAAACTTCTAAATCACAAAAATCACAGATTTATATTGTGCACCTCGCTCGTCCCATTGCTCAGTGAGTTGAGTTTATGTGGAAGAGGTGAGTCGAAGGCTGTTGATCTGTAAATACAGGGCAGCATAAACGCGTGCCTTAGTGCATACATTTATGCCTTAGCCTGTCTACATCAACTTCGAACACATTAAATACATTCATCCATATACTATACACAGTGGCAAATGCCACTTTTACAATGGGTGTATTACCACTTCCTCTAACCTTGAGTCTCTGTGGTAACAGGTTGTCACATCTCTAATGTGCTGCCCTATGTTTCTTACACGCTGCCCTTAAAAAGGAATTGAGCTCAGGCTCAAGATGGGTAAGCATGATGTCTTCAATTAGTGACACACATTTGCAACCATTTGATTTTTCGTTGACGTAATTGTTGTCACGTAGTTGCAGAGTTTCTGAGCATGACACATTCCAGTTTTTGTGATGCTGTAATACGAAAAATAGCCAGATACTTAATGATGTCCACGTTATCATCCCACCTGAATCTAACATGTACGCATACCAGCAGTGATACATAAGTACTGCCAAAACTGTGAGGCATGCCGACATCGCATCCATTGGGGCTTTGTTTGGCAGTTTGAGCACTTGCCGATTTTTGCACTAATTCGTTGTGAAGCTTGTCAGTGAGTCACTGTGTGACTTTGGAACTCTGGACAGCGTTCACGTACAACATCATATTTTTCATTCATCAGGCAATATTGTAAGAGCGAGCATACAATGAGCAGAGGAGATGACAAAAATGAACATATCTTAGAACACATCGGCATTTGTTGGCTAATTATGAGAACTACTAGTTGCTGTTATAATGAGATAGCATGTAGGCGCGGAATTGGGGCACCAATGTGCAATTGAAGTCATTTCATGTTGCCTGCAGGTGAGGAAACAGGCAAACTGGATGACATTTCCATGCTGCTGGCCATTGCCATGTTTGTGCTGAATGCACCCAAAGAGGTCGTTCAAGTGGCCAACCTCCAGTACCCTTGCATCAACCTCTTCAAGCATGGACTGCTCAAAGAGGATGTGGTGAGTGCCTTTGCGTGTCTGATGACGCATTTGGCTGCCACGTGTATTCATCGAGAATTTCCTGTCGCATCATGAGTCTTAAGTGCCAATCCCATAGCCACAACAGAGGGTGCAGTGCTGTGGATTGCCATGCAGTGCTGTACTACACTGCATTATACTAGAGTTAAAACCCTTTATAAAAGATTGATCGGTGTAAGAGACAACTGGGTATGAGAGACACCGGTGTGCCTACATCAAAATAGGAGTTAATCAGAAAATGGAAATGTGGCACCCTGCTCATAATGACACCTCATATAAGAGATAAGAACGAGAGCTATGCAAATAGCACAATTTTGGGTGCGAAGCTAATTCAAATATTGAAGTGTGAGTGCGAATTGAATTGAATATTTTTCAAATACTTCGAAGCGAAACTGCAGAAAAAATAGTTGGAGAGGATTCCTAAGCATATTCTTATGAGATAGCAACATGAAAGTGTTCATTTTGGCTAGGTTGATGAAACACTGGCGGGGTGGTGTTTCATAGTTGTGTTATCAAGAATGAGGCAATGCAGAGGCTGAATTGTATTTATGTACATGATTTGGTGCAGCCGAAGTGTTGCCCAAATTTAAGGTCCAAAACAGCATCAATTGAGCCCCCCACCTCCGCCACATCTATTATCTCAATGTTGGAACCAGCGTCTTCTTGGGTCAATACAACTGCAACCCATAGAAGAGCCTGAAAGGCAGCTTTGCCGCAGCACGAGAGTGTGATGGGTTGACATATTGAAAATCTGGAGGGGCCACTGCCAATCGGACGTTGACTGTATTTGTCTTCGGGAAGTTCGCGTGACTTGAATAGTAAAATTCTGGTGTGAATCGAATCGAATAGCGAACACTATTTGAAAAATATTCGAAAGTTCGAATATTCGCACACCTCTAAAAAGAACTGCTCCTCAATGCATGTCTCTTGTAAAGGCTTTCAACTGAGGCCTTTAATCCGTGTGATGTGCATGTACAATGAGCTGCCCATTTTGTCCTGCACCAGTGCGCGAAGCCGACCTGTACCGCTTTTTATGGACATGCGCTGGGCTACGAGAAGCTTGTCGATGCCTCATGCGGCATGCGGGACTTCAGCACACCAGGCCGCCTGACTTGAAGCAGTGCATATACAGTCTGCATAATCAGTCCCTCCTGGACTTTATAGATGAAACAGAGCTGCATAATTTTGTGTAGAGTGTATTGGTGCCATATGGCAAACTAATCAAATGAAAAAAAAAACAAAAAAACAACTGTATAAATAAAGCTCGTTTGTGAGCTCATTAGAGAAAAAATTTTTGCCATAAATGATGCTGGAAGTTAAACTGTCCAATTCATTCCCCAGGTCCAGCTATGGTGTGTCCAGACCCTGCGGTCCATCTTCCAACACCAAGACCGATCAGTTTCAACCCCGTATATTCACAGCCTGGGACCAAGAGTCGTGGAAACGCTTCTTCACTGTGCAGACGATCTCGGCAATACCACAGAAAATGAGCTGCGCCTGAATGTCGCGCTAGAGTGCCTCCAGACTCTGGAAACGCTCCTGGCAGCTGCTCCAGCTGACGGAAGTAAGCCCCCACCCCCCCGCTCATCTCCAATACCTTTCACAACAGACTTTCAGTAAGCAGAAATCTCTTAAACAGAGTTGCTGCTTAATTGGAACAGGTACTTTAAACATAATTGGTTTCATGCTTGAATTTTACACCCCTGTGCATCTCTTGGTAAACAGCACTCCTGCTAAACCGATCGTATTTTCCCAGCCCCATTCAGGTTCGGTTTAGTGAGATTCTACTGTATCTTCACAAGTGGAGAGCCGTGCCACGCAATTTTCGTCTTTCCCCTAGTGAAGGCTTGGCGTAGTGATGGGCGGCACGATGGTGTGCAGCATTGTGCACATACACCGTGTACTTGACTTTGGCATCTGGTAATGACAATCGCACCTTGGCGTTTGTGTGTCCCGGTGTATTCCTTGGGCTTAGTTTGTGTTCTGTAGTACAGCCGAAGCGAATCTCGGAGGCCACGTAGAAAGAAGCACGTAGTTGAGTTCTTCTCCACTAGGTGCCGCAACGATCCCAGCTGGTCACAAAGAAACTGTCTCCTCTTTCAATGAACTCAATCAGTTTTCATTAATTGTCCTGACAGTCAATTGCCCCTTTGGTAAACATACGCTCCGATATCATAAGTACCCAGTGTAACTTTTTTGAACCATCAATTTTGTGCCACTTTTTTCTTTAGAAGACTTTTTCTGAATATTCGGAAAACTGGAGTAAGTACTCGACTGAATGTGCTTGGAAGAGGTATCGGAGGGTCACTCGTTGCTCATTCCGCTGAAAAAAGGAAGTGTTGGCTGCAAGGGAGGGTGCAGAAGCGTTAGCATTCGACTGCTAGTAACCCTATTCATGCAGTGACAAATGAGTTCTGTAGGAAAGTGTTTGCACAGTGCGCATTCAAAGATTATTTTCATTCAATAAAGGCCTTCTAAGAGGACCATTTTTGTTTTAACATTATTGCAATTCCACAGCTTTCATAAAAGGTTTTGCAGAGTGCTTTATAAACTCTAGTTTG
>JALIZH010015934.1:0-52272 GCA_030522465.1 Rhipicephalus appendiculatus | reverse complement strand
ATGGCGTTTGTCATGAAGTGGCGCCCTCCTCCTTTTCTTCCTCCTCGCTCACCTTTTCCGCCCCCTTGCTATGCTATACAATACACATTAAGAAAGTACGCAAACAAGCGCTGCGTGTTTGTCCAATTCCTTTCGTCTTTGTTTTCATTACTTTTACAAGCTATTTATTCTACCCCTCCTCCTTCCCATCCTCCTCAGCCTCACGTTTCTTCTCACACTCACTTACCTTTTCCTCCCCCCTTGCTGTGCACGGCTATTCTATGCTTTCCTGCCCTCTTGTTAACTTGGCCTTGCGCTGCGTCATTACCTTTTGCACAGTATGAATAAACTAGCCCAATAAAATGTTTGGTTAAGCTTTACCCATCCTACTCCTACAGCTTCATTCTACTGTATAAAATAATAAATGTATAATATATATATATATTGATACAAGACTTTCGACGAAGTGGGAAAGAGGAAAAAGAAGTGAGACGGCATTCTGGGCTAAGCCTTCCTTCCGCCATCATCCGTCATCATGGGTCCTTACCGTATTGTCCGCCAGGTAACTGACGTCACCTATGAGATCGTTCCCGTCTCTGAGACCTGCCTGCAACCCCGCTCATTTACGTAGTGCACGTCAGTATAGGCTAAAACCATACCGCGCTTAAAGGGCACCGAGACGGCGCTTTTACCGCCGGGGGGTAATGCTACGTAGCTGACATATCAAAGACGACAACGAAGAGGGCTGGTCCGTCCGCTGTGCGTGCTGTCCTCCATCTCGGTCGATGCTGTACGCATCCGCCTGAATACAACTTCTAAATAGCAACGCCTCGTGTCATTTTTACGAACCAATATTATGCAGCACGTGGCATATGTAACAATTTTTTTTTGTATCTGACCACCCGCACCAAGCACCTTCTGATGCCACCGCGTAATGTTGAAGGATACGTTAGGCAGATAGTCTACATTATTTGCAAACAGTTTCGTAGAAGGCAAGCTGCCTTGTCTGCGAGAAGTTTGTGGGAGCGCGTTCGCTAAGCCGCTGAACTAGCTGTTATAAATATATATATATATATATATATATATATATATATATATATATATATATATATATATATATATATATATATATATATATATATATATATATATATATATATATATATATATATATACGCACGAGATGGATACGCGATACTGAGATCCCTCCATTTAACTTAGTTTGCGCTACAGACATGGCTTTTGTTAGGAATAAAGCAGCGGACTATACTCGAAGCTTAGCTTTCCGCATGGAGTCAGCCTATGCGGTAAAGCTTCTATCTGCATCGGCTGCCGTGCCGACGGTGACATCGGAATTTATGCCTCGCTAACACTGAGCTTGCGACCATTGCGGCAGCGATGAAACTATTGACCACGTGCTTTGTCACTGTCCTCGCTACAGCGCGCATAGACGGCCGCTAGCTGCTGTGTTGGCCCGCCTTGACGACAGACCCTTGTCAGAACAGTCAGTGCTCGAATGCCGACGGGAACTGTCTTCACAGAGAAAGTCAGTCAAGGCCTTACTGAACTTTTTGCATGGCAGTGGCCTATTGAATAGGCTATAGCGCCCTGCCCTCTTTTTCTTTTTTATTCGCGCGTCTACTCTCCTCTGCACTTTCCTTTTCCATCTTTCTTTTCCCTTTCCCCCCTCCCCTTAGTGCAGGGTAGCAAACCGGGATGCTACGCTTCTGGTTAACCTCCCTGCCTTTCTCTCTTTTTATTCTCTCTCTCTCTATGCCTCGCTAGAGACCTGTCAAATGTCTTGCACTTTTATTCGTCGTTTAATTCGCCTAACCTAGTGTTTTAGTTTTTGCGCTTGCATGCGTCTCCTTATAATAAAGGTGTTCGATCAACATCGATATTTTCTAGGCTTTCTACGAGTCAAACAAGGCATGATTATGAGGCACGCCGTAGTGTGGGCACCAGGTTTAATTTTGACCGCTTGATGTTTTTAATGTGCACGTAATCTAAGTAACACGGGTGTTTGTATTTCGCCCACATGAAAATGCGGCCGCCGTGGCCGGGAATCTATACCGCGCCCTCGAGCATACGTGCTATGCTCGAGGCGCGAGACTATACGTGCTATGCTACCACGGTGGTTTGCTTAATTGATCAACGTACACGTACATACATACCGCGAATTAGGAATACATACCACGCCAGAAAAAAATTGACGCAGCTACCCCTTGCCTCTATTTTTCTTACTGCAGAAGTGGGCGCAGCGTGGTATCGAAGCAGCACGTACTTATCAATGGAGGCGTGCCAGCCTGCAGTAGCTTGACACAAATACCAGCAAGCAGCCAGAAAATGTTGACGAGGGAATCGTCATCACGGCACAGCACTGTCTCTCCGACGCCATAAGCATATATAGACGCCGTCCGCTTTGCAGAGCTTCTCTGCGTTTTCCAGTGATGTTCTGCGAAAGTAACCTCCGGACAAAGTTATTTTTTTTTCTAAACCACAGTACATTATTACTGGCGCAATGGCTGCTCGAGCTGTTCGTGCTAAAATCAAGCACGGGAACGGCGCACGCGCGTGCTCTCACCGCGTTACACTGCGGCCGGTCGTCTGGGCACTAGCGGCTGAGTTGTGTTGCGACTCGCCGCCAGGTGCTCTTTTTCGGCGCGCCACCTATCCAGCGCTGCTCTCCCATACATAACCATGCTATTCGCAATGGATGGATGGATGGATGCTACGAGCGTCCCCTTCATAACGGGGCGGTGACAAGTGTGCCACAAGGCTCGACAAATAAAGAAAGAAAAACGTTTTCATTGTTCTTTCTCTTTTTTTTTATTTAAGTTGGCCTAATGCCTTAATTGACTATTTCGATTAAGTCGATCTTACTGTAGTGGAAAAAACGCAAATTCATAGCCCAGTTCTCTGCCCTTTACGTCAGAGTATCCTTATTTTTCGCACTATTTATTTTTGTCCATTTCGCTCTAGTTTTCTGCCACCGATACTCTAACCGTCTCTTACTTATTTCTATCGCGGACGTGTCCAGCTTTTCCATTACTGTCCCTAACACCCAAGGCTTCGTGTATAGGCTCGTGCCTAAGCGTACACCTGGGTGTATATCTCCACATTCAATCAGAACATGCTCCGTCGTTTCCTTATATTGCCCACAGCATACGCATTGTTCTTTTTCTTTACTAAATCTTGCTTTATAACATGTTCTAAGGCAACCCGATCTCGCTTCAAACAGTAAAGTGCTTCCACTTGAATTATCATGAAATGTCTCCTTCCTTATTTCATTTTTGCCCGTTTGGTAGTTGCTCAGAGCCGGTTTTTTCTCCATCGCTGCCATCCAGTAAATCCTCTCCGCCTCTCTGACTTTTCGTTTAACGCTCTTTGTTCGCCATACCGCTTACACTGCCAGCCGTATATTTACTAGTGAGCCTCCTAGTTCTTTTTCTCCACTGTGTGTCAACGCTCCTCCTATACAAATAGCGAATACCCTCGCTGCCCATCTACTCTTTCATATTCCTTAACCTCTCCTCGAACCTTATGTTGCTCTGAGCTTCCCTGTCCACCCCATATCGCCCTTTACAGCCTCAATAGTCGTCTTCCCGTGAGCGCCCAACGCAAGGCGTCCCACCGTCCTTTGCTTTACATCCATTCCTGATTGCACCTCTGACCCCATGCACACCACTGAGTTCCCAAAAGTAAGCCCCTGAACCATTACACCTTTCCAAGCACCTCGTACCTAAGTCCCACAACGCTCTGTGCTTCATTATTGCAGCACTCCTATTTCCCTTTGCTGCCGAGGCTTTTTCCTGTACCTCGATAGACTGTCACGCCACCCAGCAGATGTCAGGAAAACCCACTCGAAGAGGGTTAGCAGACGACAAACTGGCAGCTCGGGCAGCCGCTCCCTCGTTCGTCTGTGCTGCTATGATTGCTAACGCGTCGACTGAAAAGGAAGCTTGGCCTACGACTTTGCATGTTTCCTGCATCAATGAACAAACCTGGCCCTCCGTGACACGGTAAATCTGATTCGTTCTTGCGAGACGCGATGTTTTCGTGGAAAAATGTGGCAAGTAGCGCTTCCAATCATAGCCCGCCGCGTACACATATCATCTTCGCGAGGTCTGACCTTTTCAGCTGAAACTCATGCTGTTTTACATGTGTATACAAGGTTTGTCCGGAAAGCAGTAGCACTGACTTTTTCCGCGGAAGCGTGGTGAAGAAGGGGGATGTTACTGCGCTGGTTCGGTGGTGGGGGAGTCTTAGATACCAGTGAACCAACCGCCAGTCGTCTACTAGCGCTCAAGGAGTGTACAGTACTCACGGATTGAAACGGGACAATCTAGGGCTAAGTAACGCACATACATTCGTTTCCGCCGTCTTCAGTTGGGGTCATAAATGCGTACATTCGACTAAAACGAGTAGATAGAGCCAACATTATCTTAAAAGGCCAGATTCGTCGCGACATGACTCGAGAAATTGCGCCTACAATTACACCAGAAATTTGATGTCTGGTTTGAATCCGTGAGTACTGTATATCGTGTTTAACGTGAATCCCCTTTCATGGTGCCTTTGTCATCACGACAATGCATCGTTTATTACAGAGCAGCGTTGCGCGGTGAAGTTAGCGTTCAAATGGGTAAAACCGCAGTGAGACCCATGACATGATCAAGACCGCTTATGGTAGTGATGCGATGGGCCGATAAAGTGTTTTTGAGTGGAAGAAATTGTTTCGTGATGAAAGGGAGCAAGTTGAAGATAAGCAACGGTCAGGAACTCTTTTCAATGGCAAGAAGTCATGACAGTGCGCCGAGCAACACTTTGTTGTCATGGGCTTCCCTGACCAAACATGGCACCACACAGCTTTCCCAGTCGCCCTAAGGCCCAGACGTCGCGAGTTCAAACTTATTCCTCTTCCCGCACTGAAAAGGGCTATCAAAGGACGGCACCACGGCTCGGTCCAGGCCATTAAAGAGGTCGTAACAAGGGAGCCGAAAAACGCTCCAGTTTCTGCGTTCCAGGGAGCCTACAGTGATTGACAGTGTCGCTGGAAACGCTGTGTTGATGATGAAGAGGCATATTTTGGAAACTATTAAGTCGATGTGCCTAAATTGTCAACATTTTTTTTCTGAAAAATTTACTCCTACTACTTTCCAGACAAACCCTGTAGTATTCGTCAGTGTTTTTTGTAGTGCATGAATCCCATAACGATGTACGCGAGTCGCGTGAGGTTGCGATGTCCTGTAATATAACTGAGCATTCTCAAATTGGTGATGCTTCAGAATAAGGCTCTTCATCCTTTGCCAGAAAAGCGCTGTTATGAATCGTGCTAGCGACGTTTCAGTCATTCGAGGATGCGTTCGCTGCACGGCTATCGTGGAGCGAACGCTCTCAACGACCGTCCTTCACCTGTGTGTTGCTTTGGTAATTGTTTTTGAACGTTTTGCTTCATCACCACCTTCCTCCTAATCATCATCAACATCCTTTTCCCTCCTTTCTTTTCCTCCCGCTCCCCTTTCCTAACGCTCAGTAGCAGGCCAAAAAATTGATTCAGGCCGACCTCTCAGCTTTTCTGCCAAAATAAACATATATATATCTCTCTCGTAACCAGCGCTGCGCCACTGCGCCGCTGCGCCTCTTTTACTTTTTTTTTTTTTTTGCCTCGTTGATATGTGGCAGCACAATGCAAGTGATTTTCTTGTTGACAGTTTTGCGAGTAAAATGTTCTCCGAGCACAGACGTGCGGTGAGGTCCAATGTCTCCCGGCGGAAAAAATTCTTCAGAATGCTTTTAGCAGTGATGTTGAAAGAAACCATTCATGCCGAGGATTTTTCACTGCGCACAGAAGGCTGTGAAAGCACCGAAAGCATAGGTCGGCAAAAATATTGGAACTCACTCAGACTCACTCAAGAAATATATTCTGCTCTGAGAACTCACTCGGACTCAGACTCACCGAAATTTTCCTCGACGGACTCCCTCGGACTCAGGCTCACCAACATATTACTCAGCCGGACTCACTCAGACTCAGACTCACGGCTTGACGTGAGTCTGAGTGAGCCTGACTGAGTCGACTCATGAGTCCGCTGGAGTAAAATTAGCTTTTACAATCATGGTATAAGTCCTCTTTAACGCCAATATCTCACATAGTCGGTGCTGTACGATACGCTTTTTGATTTTGCACCTTAAAATATGAGTTATCAGTGGTTTCAATTGAGTAAAGATGTTGGTAAACTATGCGACTCACACAAGATATTTCTATGAAGAACGTCCCGCGAAAGAGAAGTGAGGAGGGAAGGGTCATGTCACCCCCCCCCCCCCATAATTTCCGCCTCTGATCAATAAGCATTTAGGTGGGGCATAAACGCTAGTGCGTTGTGGCATGTGTGAGTAGATTTGAGAATAAAGGTAAGCCGATATAAGACTGATAGTAGTGCTGAGAGGTGAGTAGATAGGGCCACAGGTGGGCATTAAAAGGTGGAGCTCACTCAGACTCACTCAAATAATATATTTTACCCTTATGTATCACTCGGACGCAGACTCACCATTATTTTCCTCAACCGGACTCACTCGGACTCAGACTCACCAAAGTTTTCCTCAACCGGACTCACTCGGACTCCAACTTACCAAAATATTACTCACCCGGACTCACTCTGACTCATACTCACTGCTCGATCTGAGTCTGAGTGAGTGTTAGTGAGTCGACTCATGAGTGAGTTTGCCGACCTATGACCGAAAGTGACAGCGACGATGAAGATCAGCCGTTAACTCACGAGAAGCGAATTGCACTTCACGTCCCCTCATGCGTTAACGTTTTTTTCACGCTCGCACGTCACATAGACTGCATTTACTGTATCATAGCGTTGAGTGAGATCGAAATAAAAGCATAATATTCCTTGTGCATTGCATGTAGCGCTGTTATTGTGGATATTATGGAGCACCGCATGCCGCCAACACGTTCGAGCTCCACCAACGGAAGCGAAAGGGTTAGAGCGATGAAACGTGTAGTCACTCAGTTAACTTCACCAGTACTTCACCGGTACCTTCCGAACGGCAACGTCGAATTCTTCAAAGTTGCGAAAAGCATGTGGGTGAATTCTTTTCGATATTCATGTTTTCATCGTGATGATCGAACCTTCAACATCCAAGAGAAGTGAACTGTGCACGGCTAGAGTCTGAGCATGAGTGACACAAGCGCCACTGAATGGGATGTTGACTGCTTGCGTTCAGTTGAAAAAGTAACACCGCGATCCCTGGCTGCGCAAGCAAAGACGACGGCGTAACATACGTTAAACCATGGCCGGTCTGGAGGCGCGTGCTGCAAGGATGGCGCTACTCGCTAGCGGCTTACTGCTACGGCAAATCCGTCAGGCAGGCTCGGTATGTACTACCTCAGAGTGCCATTCAGCTCATACGTCAATTCTAGATCATGTAGTTTTCCGTAGCACGCAGAGGATTTCGCAAAGCGTCGTTGATGCGCGGTAAATAATTAGGTGGCGAGCATTTAATACTTGCTATGATTTAGGCAAGTATTTTGGTCTCATATCCATTTTAGTGCAACTCATGACTTCATCCGGTGAAAGCAGCACGGGGCGTACGTCCTCATGTCCTATGTCCTGTGGGAATCGAGCGCGCCCTCCCCTTTGGCGCCTCGTTCCCCAGCTAGCGCGAGTGCTGGCCCCGTGCTCCTCGAGCGCCGGGCACATGGCCACCGTGGTTTCGCCGCCAGGCCTTTTTGTCTGGTGCAAGCCACGCGTCGGTCTTCCCTGCACGGAGACACGTTGTCCGAACATGCCCGGACAACGCCTACCCCTCGCATCACGCTAGCACACGTGACGGTGCTTCGCCGATCGTCATTGGCCGCCCGTGACTGCCTCCTCTCCCCTGAGCTTGCTCCCGCCCGGCGCTCGCTCGCCGCGGCAGATGCTCACAGGCCTACACGAGAGGTAGACGCACTGCCTTAGCAGGCGGCTTCTCGTACGTGCGCTCGGCTGCTGCCCTTTGTGTGATAGCCGTAGCGCCTGCCGGCAAGCGTTCACTCGGTCGGTTTTGCGGAGTTACCCTTACGGCCCGCAATCCCGTGATTGTCGCACTGTGCTGTATCTTGGGTTAATAAACCCGTGTTTGTTGACGACCTGCCTCGAGTGCCATCTCTGCGCCGTGTCGGAGAGTCGACGAACCCGGCCGTAGCGTCTTGGTGCGCAACGGCAGTGGAGAGCGTCGCGTCCCTTCCCGGTCGCTTCGTAGGGTAAGCTTGTGTAGCAAACCTATCTCCACATAACTGGCGCCCAACTTGGTTTCGGCATGGCTTCAGAGCAGACCCCCCTCGAGGCGCTCGTTCCTGCTCGATCCCGTGGTGACGGACTTAATCTCGTTCGATGCGGACGAACCCGACAGCGCGAGATATGGTCGCCTAGGCGGCCCTCTGCTTTCGGTCACCGGGAGAGATCCCTTCTTTGGGGCCCCCCTATGGTGATAGTAGCCGCTCGAATGTGGAGTACAGTCCTAGCCAAGCCAGTTGCGGGCTTTCTCAGCTGTTTGAGACGCACGCGGAGCACGCGCTTACGGGCCCCTCCAATGCGTCGTCTCCGCTCGCTGGCCTTCCCTTGTCAGCAGCTCAGTTGACTGCCCAACCCGCCACACCCGAGCCTTCCTTCCCAGGCCACTTAGGTGTCGGCATGCACGCGCTCACTGACCCACCTTGGTCAGGGGCGCAAAGGGTTGACAATGTTGTCCGCGAGCCAGCTCGCTTTACCGTCAACGTCGCCGCGTTTGCCGACGCTCGTGTGCCTCAGACTCGCGTAGGCAGCACTTTCGACGGACGTGAGCCACCGTGCTCCGCCGTCGATCCGTTTGCCGATCGCGTGAGGCCTCATGCACCCGTCGGTGCGGCCACAACCCCACCCTCATCCATGCCGTTTACTGGCCCTTTTCGGTCTGACGTGCATGCCGGAGAACAGGCGCGCGACCCTGTCACGGCCGCGCCTGCGTCGGAGCAATCGCCGCTGCACGCAACCGCAGCGCAGCTCCTAAATGCTCTGTTGGAAGCGGCGCGCTCGCAGGCTGGTGTTTTAAAGGGAGACCCTGAGTCCCCCCAGCCAAGCATGCCGAGTAGCCTAAGGGTACCTCTGCCTGAGTTCAGCGGTTATTCGGACCGCATGAGTGCCACTGAGTACCTCGAGGCGCTGCACCGCTATCAGCAGGCCATGCGGCTGAACGACAGCGTAATGCTAGGCAGTGTGTTGCCAGTAGCGCTGACAGCCCAGGCGGCACGGTGGTACCGACTTGTCGGCCACCAAGCTCGTTCGATGGAGGAGTTTAGAGCGCTATTCCGTAGCGAATTCCCTTCCTCCTGACTATGAGCGCCGCATGCGTCGCGAGCTAGAGCTTCGAACGCAACATCCCGACGAATCTCTTCTCGAGTACGTCCGGGCTTTGCAGGAGCTCTACCTCCTTGCCGACCCTACGGCATCAGACGCTGAGAAGGTGGAGCGAGCCATTCGCCAGGCTCATCCAACCTTCGCCGCTTACCTTCGGAGCGCCCGTTATTGTAACCTGAACGAGTTGGCCTCCGATGCGAAGCGTATTCAGGGCGACATACTGGCGGCGAGAGCCTACCGCCCGCCGCCACCGCCGTCCGCTTCTCTCGAGCCTCGTTGTGCGTGGGCTGGTGGTGACTTGTCACCCCGTAGTCCCCTGAGTCACGAGGCGGCCTCGGCCGCGAGAGAACGAGATGCGCCCGCTGTGTCGGACCGCGCTCTCGACCCTGTACTCGTACGCCCGGGCGTGCCCCTCTGCCCTGCAGGGCGAACGAGAACGGGACCCCCGTGCCCCTAACGCACGAGGGGGAGATCTGATCGCGGAGCCCCCCACTGCGGCTAGCGAACGGAGAACTCCCGGCTCTCACGAATCGCCAAAATCCCCCCACTGATGGCGGAAAAGGCGTCGTCTGCTATCGTTGCCATGAGCGCGGCCACACCGCGCGAACATGCAACGCGCCCCAACCGACGCAAGGGCCTGCTCGCCCGTCGGGAAACGGGGCGAGCCGTCGGTGAGCTCCCCCTCGCCGGCGGCTACAGCAGTACAAGAGCACGGGGGTGTAACCCAACCTCTGGCACCGATGGCGTGTCGCGCTGGACATGACTTTCCAGCCACGCCGGCGCCGTTCATCGCCCTTACGATCGCTGGTCGAGAGTTTGCGGCGTTGCTGGATAGCGGGGCTTCGATCTCGCTGTTCGGCGAAGAGGTTTTGGCTCATTTGCGCGACCGCTCTGTCCGCATTCGAGCTTGCGACACTGCCTTCCATCTCGCCAGCGGTACCGCCACTTCGTGCGGCGCTGCGCGGTTGGTTGTGCGCTGGGAGAATCGCGCGCGCCGACAGCGCTTTGTGCATCTCCCTGGTCTTTCCGTGCCTGTGATTCTCGGTCGCGACTTTCTCGCGCGCACGGGTATCGTGATTGACGTCGCAAGCGGAGGCTACAGAGACGGCCCTACCGGCGCTCTACGGCCATTCGCTACACCTCCCGTGGTTACGGCTGCCCGTAAGTCGCCGGACGTAACGGGAGAGCAGGAGGAGAGGAGACAAAGCGTAGCCCTCTCGGCTCGTGTCCCTCACCCCGATGCCAAGACTGGCCCCTTGGTCGGCGCGGCGGAAAACGGTTCGCGCCTACCGCTTTCTCTCGAGCATAGCGCTACCGCGGTGAACGAGATCCCGGCTACGCCGGTGACCACCACGGTAAGCAGCAGCTCGGATCGCTCGCTGCCGCCTTTGCGTGACAGCTTGTCGAAACGTGAGAAGGCGCGCCTGTCGTCGCTGCTGAGTCGTTTCAGTGACATGTTCACTGAACGACCGGGTTGCACCTCTCTTGTGAGGCACCGGATTGACACAGGCGACGCACAACCGTGGAAATGCAATCCTCGTCCCGTCAGTGTGGCTAAGAGGAAAGCGATCGACCAGGCATTGGATGAGTTGATTGAGACCGGAGTTGTCCAACGCTCAAACAGTCCCTGGGGTTCACCGGTGGTAATGGTCCCCAAAAAAGACGGCTCCTATCGTCTCTGTGTGGACTACCGCCGGCTGAACGAGGTCACGAGGAAGGATGCTTATCCTATGCCTAACGTGGACTCAATCGTGGCTGCTCTAGGCGGTGCCTGCTACTTCAGCACCTTGGATGCTAGCCGCGGTTACCTGCAGGTTCAGATGGAGCCGGCTGACGCGGAGAAAACTGCGTTCACCTCTCACAGAGGACTGTACGAGTTTACCCGCATGCCGTTTGGCTGTTCTGGAGCTGCAGCTACGTTCCAGAGACTTATTGACCGCATTCTCGGGGATGCTAAATGGCAATCCGCCATGGCATACCTCGATGATATCGTCATTTTCTCTCGAACGTTCGAGGAGCACCTCCACCACTTGGAGGATGTCCTTGAGAGGTTGCGTGCCGCCGGGTTGACTCTGAACCCGAAGAAAGCTCAAATAGCTGAGACTCGCATTTCACTATTGGGCTTTACCATCGAGAGCGGTCGCGTTCTGCCGTGTGAGGAGAAGGTACGAGCCATTGTGGAGTACCCGACGCCGGCGAACATTCAGGGCCTGAGACGCTTTTTGGGCATGGTGAACTACTACAGACAGTTCATCCCAAACTGCGCGGACCTCCAAGCGCCCTTGACCGCACTGTTGAAAAATTCGGCACGATGGAGCTGGGGCCCAGAGCAAGAGCGAGCCTTTAAGGCGCTCTCCGAAGCTCTAGTGGCCACAGCCGATCTGAAGCTGCCCGACCTCAACAGGGAGTTCGTTGTCCAGGCGGACGCGAGCGACCTAGGTCTCGGGGCGGTGCTGCTTCAGGAGCACGACGGCGTCCTCCGGCCTGTCGCCTTTGCGAGCCGGTCACTTAACGCCGCCGAGCGCAACTACAGCGTGACTGAAAGGGAATGTCTCGCTATAGTTTTTGCTCTCCGGAAGTTCGACTGCTACGTCGACGGGGTGCCATTCGTGGTGGAAACGGACCACATGGCACTCACCTGGCTTAGCGCTTGCGCGAGCCCTCGGGCCGCCTCGCGCGCTGGGCGTTGACATTGCAGCGGTACAACTTCGTTGTACGCTACCGAAAAGGGAGTTCAAACGTCGTGGCTGACGCCTTGTCGCGTGCCCCCGTTTTGGTGTCTGACACTGGTGTCCGCCACTCCCGAGAGCAGTCGCACCTAGTAGACTCCGGGGCCTCTGGCTCCAATGGGTCGAAAGGCGCGAACCCCGACGGCGAAGTGACTTTCGAGTCGACCGCCCTCGGGTGAGGACGCATACCTGGTAGACCCTTTCACGTCCGACGGTATCGTCTTCAGCAGAGAGGACCTACTCAAGGCACAGCAGGACGATCCGTTTTGTCAGCAAATTGTTGACGGGCTCAATGAGCTGAGCTCCCAAGAGGAGCGTGGCGGTCAACCCGCCGGGCGCAAACGGACAGCTGGTATTGCTGTCGGCGCCGAGTGCCGGACGCAGACTGGTATTGCTGCGGGCACGTTGGACTCGTATCTGCTTGATGCTGATGGTGTTCTCCTGCGCTACGTCCCATCTGAAGAAGCTCCCCAGGAGTCTTTCAAGGTGGTGATACCCCGCAGTCTAAGGAAAGCCACACTCGGCTATTTCCACGACTCGCGGTTGGCCGGACACGCGAGTGGCCTTAAGACTTTTCAAAAGTTGTGCCGCTCTGCTACCTGGCCTGGCATGAAACGTGATGCCCTTCACTACGCCCGCTCATGCCGCGTGTGCCAATGCGTGAAGCCTCGTGGGGGCAAGCCTCCCGGGCTCATGCAGCCGATCGACAGCCAAGAACCCCTGGCGAGTCGCGGCCTGTGACATTATGGGACCCTTCCCAAGAAGCCGGAGAGGCCATGTTTTTCTCCTGGCAGTCACAGATCACTTCACGAAGTGGGTCGAGTTGTTTCCCCTTCGGAAGTTAACGGCACGCGCAATCTGGGACAAGTTGACCGAGGTCTTTACCCGCTTTGGCTTTCCGGCGGAGTTGATCACGGACAATGCGTCCTATTTCACGGGCAAGGTGTTTGTGGATGCGTGTGCTGCCTTTGGCATTAAGCACCGCAAAACAACCACGTATCACCCACAGGCCAACCCGACTGAGCGGATCAACCGGAACCTCAAGCCCCTGCTGACAGCCTTTGCGCAGCAACACAGGGATTGGGATGCCTGTCTTAATGAGATAGGCTTCTCCTTGCGGTCCACGGTGAACCGTTCGACAGGGTACACGCCCGCTTTCCTCAACTTCGGGAGAGAGCTGCCTAACCCCATGGACCGCGTTCTGTGGGGCGGCAGCGGGGCGTGCGCCGCGAAAGCCGGCCCGTCTGGCTATGCGGCGGAACTGCGCTCACGGATGGACGCAGCCCTCGACCTGGCGCGTTCGAACCTGGCAAAAGCGCGAGCTGGGCAGAAGGCTCAATACGACCGGTCGCATCGGAACGTGCATTACGATGTCGGCGATCTCGTCCTCAGACGCAACCACGTCTTGAGTGACGCCGCCAAAGGCATCTCGGCCTCCCTGTCGGCCAAGTGGTTGGGCCCATACCGAGTGCAGACCAAAGTGTCGCCTCTGGTGTACAAGCTGGCTGACTCCCAAGGGAGACAAGTCGGCGGTCCAGTTAACGTCTCCGACCTCAAACCTTTCGTTGCCCGCAGCAACGACTTGGGAGGGGGGAGGCGGTCACCGAACCGCAGGAAAACCGTGAGAAGGCTGGCCCCAAGCCACGCCACCGGTACAACCTGCGGAAACGCACTTAAGCGACCTTTCTCCTACTAGCAGGTAGCTGGACTTTATTCCATGCCACGTTAGTGAAAGGAGAATAAGTGCTAAGGTGCGCAGACACACCTCTGAAAGTGGTAGAAGGCCCTCTCGGTCGAAAATACCCACTGATGTGTTGTTCAAGCCTTACCCTGGCAAGCGCCCCTTTGTTGGGCAGCACCGTCAGACAGGCACCTTTTGGCAAGCCGGCTATGCCGGGGGCATTTCTGTCCGCTTCTTCGTCACCCTGTCGTCTCCCCTGCGCCTGGCTCTTCTGTGCCGCCAGCCTGTTCCTGACCAGTTGGCCTGCTGTCTCCTGGTCTACCCGGCTCTGGCCTGGTCCCCGCCTTCTGCCCTCCTGACACCACCTTCCTGCCCAGCCCACCTGGCGGCCTCGGCAGCCGCTTTCGGCGGCTGGTCCGCCCACTCAAGCATTGGCCCTGGCCGGGGCGTGGTCGCTCCGACCCCCCGTTTCTTGGCTGCCTGCTGTTCCTGGCGGCTGTTCCTGTCTGCCCTCGTCCCAGCGACTTTCGGCGGTTGGCTGCTGCACGCCCGTTGCAGCCACGCCTCGTACGTTCCCGGCTGCCATCCTCAGACCGGTGAACTTCAAGCGAGCTGGCTGCCCCCGTTGTGCTGTGCTGCCCTGTTCCTCTTGGGCTGCGGACCTTCTTCCGGGCAGTGGGCTCTCCCTGGTGTGGTGAAACTTTGGTGGAACTTTTGGTGCGACTGTTGTGCGACCAAGGCCTACAATGGACTCGCGTCAACGGGAATGACAACCTCGCCTGTCCGTGCTGTGCGGCAACGTTCTTCTGTCCTGGCCTTCGTGTAGACGACTTCCCCTTTTGGACATTGCCCCGTTGGCCAGCCCCCTCGCGGCTGAGCTGACCTTGCCACTTGGCCTCGGACAGCCTCTTTCACAGGCTGGCCTCGGTCTTTAGGAGGGGGGGAATGTGGGAATCGAGCGCGCCCTCCCCTTTGGCGCCTCGTTCCCCAGCTAGCGCGAGTGCTGGCCCCGTGCTCCTCGAGCGCCGGGCACATGGCCACCGTGGTTTCGCCGCCAGGCCTTTTTGTCTGGTGCAAGCCACGCGTCGGTCTTCCCTGCACGGAGACACGTTGTCCGAACATGCCCGGACAACGCCTACCCCTCGCATCACGCTAGCACACGTGACGGTGCTTCGCCGATCGTCATTGGCCGCCCGTGACTGCCTCCTCTCCCCTGAGCTTGCTCCCGCCCGGCGCTCGCTCGCCGCGGCAGATGCTCACAGGCCTACACGAGAGGTAGACGCACTGCCTTAGCAGGCGGCTTCTCGTACGTGCGCTCGGCTGCTGCCCTTTGTGTGATAGCCGTAGCGCCTGCCGGCAAGCGTTCACTCGGTCGGTTTTGCGGAGTTACCCTTACGGCCCGCAATCCCGTGATTGTCGCACTGTGCTGTATCTTGGGTTAATAAACCCGTGTTTGTTGACGACCTGCCTCGAGTGCCATCTCTGCGCCGTGTCGGAGAGTCGACGAACCCGGCCGTAGCGTCTTGGTGCGCAACGGCAGTGGAGAGCGTCGCGTCCCTTCCCGGTCGCTTCGTAGGGTAAGCTTGTGTAGCAAACCTATCCCCACAGTCCCAATGTTAGCAGACGGGTTGACCCTCCTCCGGGCGCCATATAGAATCGCACAGTGCGCTACCTAGTTTGTGGGCATTGCGAATACATGGCTACGGTATACATGGTTTTGCCTGCGTGACGCTAAGCGACATGTGAGACGACAGCATACGACAGCCCGGACCCCTGAAGCGCTCCGAACTCAATAGCTCACGCAGGATACGCCCAGTTCTCGGAGGCACTCAGAGGAGTTTCCGACGCTTATTAAGGCGAAAGCCTTTAATGTCTCATGCTCACATCCGTCCGTCCATGTCCGCGTCCGCCCGTGCTCCGTGTCCGTCCTTCCATCCGTTTCCATCCGTCTGTCCGTGCCGTCCGTCCGTCCGAGCCCTGGCACGGAGCCAGGTGGCCGCCGGGGTGCGCAAACGGACGCCGGTCGCGTCGGACTCTAGAGCGCTCGCGCTTTGCTTGCGTAGCGTCGCTGTGCCCAGCGTTTGGAATCATTCTGACCGACGCCGCCTCAATGGACACAGGCGTTCGCGGAACACACTTCGGAATTTACAAAGGGTCGGTCCGTCAATTTAAGCTCTGGAACGCGGATGGCGTTTGCGCGATGCGCAAACGCCATCCAGAAAATACGAACGCATGCGAATGGAGGAAGATTAGTCTCGCATCTCGCTGCGATTCGCGGTAAAACATTAAAAAAGAATACACGCACACATTCGGTTCGTGTGTTATCCCCCTGAGAGTTTAAAAGAAAAAAAGACATGGCCTAGTCAGTCGAATGGCCACACGCTTTCGCCGTACACACTTTGGAATGCACAAAGTGTCCTTCAATTTTTTGACAGCCATACCGGCAAACCATGTGACGTCATCGTTTCCCTGGCTTCCGTAGGTATACAGATACAGCAGATAGACCAGCGTACTGAAAATCATGCGCTGCGCAAAACCCTTAATAGCACATATCTCATTTTTCTAGCGCTTGGTCATAGAAAAAAAAATGTTGAGGAGGCATACTGCGCATTGTATGAACACGAGAACGAACGTGCGATGCAATCAATAGAGTTCATCAGTCATTCCACTTTGTAAAGATAGTTCACCAGCGAAGACGGTGGGTAGAGCTTTAATGTAAGGCATGTTATATCAAAATATGAATTCCCTATTGGTTTTATTATTGTTTTATTGACTATTTCAGTACAACCGATCGCTTAAAGTCGCAATCTGACGAGCCGTCACATTACGCCGCCTCGAAACCCGTGAAACCCAACGGCACGTCGCCATAGATGTATGCACTTAAAAGTCGACTTAACGACGCACATCTAGTCCTCGTTGCGGCCCTGTATATGACATTAAGCGTGAACATGACGTAGGCTCTGTGTCTCGTTCTCGTATCCACCATAATCAACTACATAATCGTATGATGTGCGCAGGATCGGAGAGACCGAGGGTTGGCGGCCAGGCGTCCTGATCGCAGCAGTTCTCTACGGCGCGTCACTGCTGTTGCACCTGATCATGCGTCGGATGGACCCACATGTGAGCATGGCTTCGCATTCAAACGCAATTTGGTGCTTCTACGGCACTTGCCTAAACCACAAAAGTGGAGATACAGCAGAACCACAAAAGCTCTGCTGCTCGGTTTATGCCCAAGAGTGAGATTTTTTTTTTTAGTTTTCTCAGAAATGAGGATGGCATCTGCTGTGACGACTTACAGCAAAAACAACTTGCCTAACGCTAATCTAGCTGATCTCAAAAAGGCAGAAGTTCAGGGCAAGATGTGGTTATTTTGTTAACAATGACTCAGTGAAATTCAAGTACCCACCTTCTAAGGTTGAAGACTGGGCGTGTTGGTAAGGCATGACTAGATTGAATAGCGCGACTGATCACGGGACACAAGAAAAGGAACACACACCACAAAGCGCTAACTGACAACAATGAATTTTATTCCGTTCCGCCAGAAAACGGAATAAAATTCATTGTTGTCAGTTAGCGCTTTGTGGTGTGTGTTCCTTTTCTTGTGTCCCGTGATCAGTCGCGCTATTCAATCTAATCCACCTTCGCTTCGACACTTTCGACGAAATCTTCGCACCCCAGCTCTCCTTTTTTCCTTTTTACTATTTCCTTTTTACAAACCATTTCCTCTTTCCTTTTGACTACCCCAATTCCTCACGCCAACCCCTCCTGCTACCCTACCCCCCGCACTTGCCCTTTCCTCCTTTTTTTGTTTGGATTGGAGGAGAGGGTAGGAAACACACACATGCACGCTTCGATAAGGTGAGCATTTTCAGCCTTGAACAAGACAAGTCGGCTAGTCAAAACACTCGCTCCAGCGACATCACGGTTTCACGCATTTTTCATGCCCTAACGCTGGTAATTTATAAGCTAACTGTAATTTTTTAATTACTCAACTCCATGTGTTCTTAGCAGTGACGTAAAGTTCGTCTGTGAATACAGTAGGTACTTTACAGCAGTGTTGCGGAGTGACCACTCCGGAATTGGAATGACTCCGGAATCATTCCACATTATCGCGACCCCGAAATGGAATGGGGATGGAATGGGGACAACGCTTGGAGGAATGGAATGGGAATGGAATTTAAGTGCCTTTTGCATGTGATCGGAATGGAATTACGTCTTTTTCCGAAAACAGAGCACGATTTCGTCTACGTATACTGTTTTTCAAACTTCAAACATTAGCATATAGGTTACGTAACTGGCAAGCCAACAGTGTGTTAAACTTTATATTAAACGCAATTTCATCATCATCATCATCAGCAGCAGCAGCAGCAGCCTGACTACGCCCACTGCAGGGCAGAGGTCTCTCCCATGTTCCGCCAATCAACCCGGTCCTGTGCTTTCTGCTGCCACGTTATACCTGCGAACTTCTTAATCCCATCTCCCCACCTAATTTTCTGCCACCAGTTTTCGTTTTTTTTTTTCGGCGCGGAGGCATCTCGCGGGTGTTCGCCCGCTCCTAAATTACATCCTCTCCCACTTTTCTCCTCTCCTGTCCTTTCCCTCCCCATTCCCTCTCCCTGTGCCAGCTCGTTGAGGTGACCTCAGTTAAGAGAGACAGTTACGAGCTGGCACTTTTCTCTTCCACTTTCCATTAATAACCACTTACCTAATTTTCTGTCTCCCCCTCACGCGTTTGCTATCTCTCCAGCGGTTATCCTGCCGACGTGCTACGTGCCCGGCCCATGTCCATTTCTTCTTCTTGATTTCAACTATGATATCCTTAACCCACGTTGGTTCCCTGACCCACTCTGCTCTCTTCTAGTCTCTTAAGGTTACACCTATCATTTTCTTTTCCATAGCTCGCTGCGTCGTCCTGAATTTAAGTTGAACCCTGTTTGTAAGTCTCCAGGTTTCGGCTCCGTATTTCGGCTCCAGGTTTCGGCTCCAGGTACCGGCTCCGGTAAGATGCAGCCGGTAAGTACCGGCTCTTACCGGTAAGTATCTTACCGGTAAGTACCGGTAAGATCCTCTTGAGGGATATTGGTAGACTACCACTCATGATTTGAGAATGCTTGCCGAATGTACTCCATCCCATCCTTCTTCTTCTAGTTAGTTCACTCTCGTGGTTCGGCTCCGCGGTTACTACCTGTCCTAAGTAGACGTACTCCTTTACAACTTCCAGTGTCTCGCCACCTATCGCAAAGCGCTGTTCTCTGCCGAGATTGTTCCACATTACTTAAGTTTTATGCATATCAATCTTCAGACCTACTCTTCTGCTTTCCGTATCCAGTTCAGTAATCATGAGCTATAATTATTCCCCTGAGTTACTCATCAATACAATGTCATCAGCTAATAGCAGGTTACTAAGATACCCTCCATTAACTCTTATCCCTAACTCTTCCCAATCTAGGGCCCTGAAAACCTCCTGTAAACACGCGGTGAATAGCATTGGAGAGGTCGTGTCTCCTTGCCTTATACCCTTCTTTACTGGGATTCTGTCGCTTTTCTTATGGAGGCTGTGAACCCGCTGTACATTTCTTCCAGTATGTTTAAATAGGCTTCGTCGATGCCCTGATTCCGCAGTGCTTGCATGATTGCTGGTGTCTCCACCGAATCAAATGCCTTCTCGTAATCTAAGAAGGCTATGTATAGGGCTTGGTTGTATTCAGCACATTTCTCTATCACCTGATTGATAGTATGAATATGGTCTATTGTTGAGTAGCTTGTACGAAATCATGCTTGGTCCTTTGGTTGAATGAACTCTAATGTCGTATTAATTCTATTAGCAATTATATTTGTCAATAGCTTGTAGACAACGGACAGTAAGCTGATCGGCTTTTTAATTTTTCAAGTCCTTGACATGCCCTTTCTTATGGATTAAGATGATGTTGGCGTTCTTCCAAGATTCTGGTATCCTCCCCATCAAGAGAAACTTCGTATACAGGGTGGCCAGTTTTAAATGCGAAGCATTTCTTAGCGAACTTTGAGCGTATCTATCTATCTATCTATCTATCTATCTATCTATCTATCTATCTATCTATCTACCTATCTATCTATCTATCTATCTATCTATCTATCTATCTATCTATCTATCTATCTATCTATCTATCTATCTATCTATCTATCTAGCCGCCTACGACTTTGTGCTCTCCTGGCCGTATCGTTAATGGGATTTATACAAAATATGGTATGGCATAACATGACTGTATGCCGAACATAAATTGCTGGTCATATCATGAAAATCATGACTAACTTGTCATGAAAAGTATGATTTTCATGCCACGCTCATGGCGCGCTCGCGGCCGTTTCGTTAGCTTGATATACACCAAACTTGGTATTGAGTGACCTGACTGTATGACGAACATAAGTGACAAGTGGTAATATGGAAATCATGACTTATCATGTCGCACATGACTTGCATGCCACGCTCATGGCGCGCTCGTGGCCGTTTCGTTAGCTTGATATACACCAAACTTGGTATTGAGTGACGTGACTGTATGACGAACATAAGCGACAAGTGGTAATATGGAAATCATCACTTGTCATGTGCGTCATGACTTGCATGCCACGCTCATGGCGTGCTCGCGGCCGTTTCGTTAGCTTGATATACACCAAACTTGGTATTGAGTGACGTGACTGTATGACGAACATAAGTGACAAGTGGTAATATGGAAATCATCACTTGTCATGTGCGTCATGACTTGCATGCCACGCTCATGGCGCGCTCGCGGCCGTTTCGTTAGCTTGATATACACCAAACTTGGTATTGAGTGACGTGACTGTATCACGAACATAAGCGACAAGTGGTAATATGGAAATCATCACTTGTCATGTGCGACATGACTTGCATGCCACGCTCATGGCGTGCTCGCGGCCGTTTCGTTAGCTTGAGAGACACCAAATTTGGTATTGAGTGACATGACTGTATAACGAACATAAGTGGCAGGTGGTAACATGAAAATCTTGGCATGCATGTCATCTACAACGCCATTTACATGCCACGCTCATGATGCGCTTGCGTCCAGTTCGCTATCTTGATATACACCAAAATTGGTATTGTGCGACGTGACTGTACGACGAACATAAATGACAGGTCTTAACATGTAAAATATGAGATGCAAATTATGTAAAGCATGATTTGCTCCTGCCTGGCTGCTGCGCATTACATCGATTCCCACAGTGCGTGGGATCTTCCGGCTTTTTTTCTAACACAATCTCTCCATCGTCTTTCAACAGGTCTGATGTTACCTGATCTTCACCTGCAGCTTTGCCTCTTTGCATTCCTTCTAGGGTTTTCTTTACTTCTCCTGTCAATACTGGTGGGATGTCAGATTCATCTGGGCTATTACTCCTTTTTACATTATCATCCTGATTGTCTCGGCTGCTGTACAGATCTCTGTAGAACTCCTCCGCTACCTCATCTATTCTATGCATACTGGTAGTGACTTTGCCTTCCTTGTCCCTTAATGCAAACATCTGATTTTTGCTTATGCACAGTTTTGTCTTCACAGCTTTGAGGCTTCTTCCGTTCTTTAGAGCATGCTCAATTCTCTCCATATTATACCTTCTTATGTCGGCTACCTTACGCCTATTTATTAACTTCGAAAGCTCCGCAAGCTCTATTTTGTTTGTTGCATTTGAGGCTTTCATGGTTTGACGTTTCTTAATGACGTTTTTCGTCTCCTGGGATAGCTTGCCAGCGTCCTGTCTAATGACTGGACCCCCCGACTTCCATTGCACACTCAAATACTAGTCAGATTATCATTCATTGCGTCAACTCTGAGGTCGGTTTCCTCGGTTAGAGCCGCGTATCTATTCTTAAGTGAAACTCTGAATTCCTGTACTTTCCCTCTCAGCGCTAGTTCATTAATTGGCTTCTTGCGTATCAGTTCCTGCCGTTCCTTCCTCAAGTCTAGGTGAATTCGAGATCTTACCATACTATGGTGACTGCATCGGATCTTGCCAACTACTTCCACATCCTGTACAATGTCCGGGTGTCCACACAGAATGACGTCTATTTCATTTTTAGTTTCGCCATTAGGACTCCTCCATGTCCACTTACGGTTAGCCCGTTTTCTGTAGAAGGTATTCAAGACAGTCATAATGGGGGTTTAGCGCAAACACTAGACAAGAGACAAGCGAGAGGACGTAGACGCAGCGCATTCTCCCAACTAAAATTTATTCGAAAGGAAGACACATATATATACAGACCAAAGAACAAAAAAGAAAAGAAAAAAAAAGAAAAAGGAAAGAAAAAATCCAGGAGTGAAAAGAAAAAGTAAGAAGTAGATGAAACAAAAAAAAAAGCCGGCAGATCCCACGCACTCTGGGAATCGATGTAATGCGAAGCAGCCAGGAAGGAGCAAATCATGCTTTACATAATTTGCATGTCATGTTTTACATGTCAGGACGTGTCATTTACGTTCGTCATACAGTCATGTCGCGCAATACCAATTTTGGTGTATATCAAGCGAGCGAACTGGACGCAAGCGCACCATGAGCGTGGCATGTAAATGGCGTTGTAGATGACAGGCATGCCAAGATTTTCATGTTACCACCCGCCACTTATGTTCGTTATACAGTCATGTCACTCAATACCAAATTTGGTGTATATCAAGCTAACGAAACGGCCGCGAGCGCGCCATAAGCATGGAGTGCAAGTCATGCCGCTCATGACATGTCATGATTTCCGTATTACCACTTGTCATTTATGTTCGCCATACAGTCATGTCACTCAATACCAAATTTGGTGCATCTCAAGCTAACGAAACGGCCGCGAGCACGCCATGAGCGTGGCATGCAAGTCATGTCGCACATGACAAGTCATGATTTCCATATTACCACGTGTCATTTATGTTCGCCATACAGTCACGTCACACAATACCAAATTTGCTGTATATCAAGCTAACGAAACGGCCGCGTGCGCGCCATGAGCGTGGCATGTAAATCATGTTGTTCATGACATGCACTTCATTTTTTGCATATTACCACCTGTCATTTATGTTCGTCATACAGTCACGTCCCTCAATCCCAAATTGGGTGTATATCAAGCTAACGAAACGGCCCCGAGCGCGCCATGAGCGCGGCATGTAAATCATACTTTTCATGACAAGTTAGTCATGATTTTCATGAAATGACCAGCCATTTATGTTCGTCATACAGTCATGCTATGCCATACCAAATTTCGTATAAATCCCATTAACGATACGGCCAGGAGAACACAAAGTTGTAGGCGGCTAGATAGATAGATAGCTAGATAGATAGATACGCTCAAAGTCGCCGAAGTTCGCTAAGAAATGCTTCGCATTTAAAAAAAAATGACCACAACACGTCAGCGTCGTGCCGTGGTTACGCCCCGTCCCTACGTCGCGCCAGAAACAAAAGTTCTTTGTCGGAAAGGTGCAGCGATGGCATGCTTACGCATGCGTCGCCGGACCGTGCGATCTCCTCAGCCTCAATGATCTCCCGCACACTTTGATCCGGGCTGCGTGCAAGGACCACAGCGCCTTCAAAGATTGGGCTACACTCGCAATCCCGCACGTGAATGCCAAGGTGCCCCGATACCGTAGTTTGGACGCTGTAGCGGTGCTCACGGAGCATATCGTTCAGACAGCGTCCCGTCTGGCCTATGTATCTCTTACCGCACGTCAGAGGGATAGGGTATACAACGCCTTTCACACATGACACAAACTTGAGCCTATGGTCAGTGCTGCAGCCTCATTTTTACTATCCGCTATCCGCGTCACACGCGGACGTCATTTGATGTACATTTGACTATATAGCAGGGTGACCAACAACCACCATGACACAACGTTGGCGCCTTGTCATGCATACCATGACATACGAAACATGCGCAGTGCTATTCATGTCATCACCTGCAGTCAATGTTGTTCTTGTACCGTTATCACGTCATGCCAGTTTGGTTATATACCGAGTTAATGAAACGATCACGACAGCACGAAGACCGTGTGCCATTTAATCCATGACGTACAGGGCATGATATTCATGTCATGACCCATCATTTACGTTGATCATTCATCATGTCATGTCACGCCAATATTGGTGTACATCAAGTTAATGAAACAGCCACAAGAGCACCGAGACCATGTCATGTAAATTATTACGTTCATTACTTCAATGTTATGACCTATCAGTCATGTTCGTCGTAGACTCATGTCACGCCATGCCGGTTTTGATATGATTCAAGTTAGTGAAACACCAGGGAGCGTACGAAGATCGTATCATGTAAATCATGTATGGCAAACATGAGATGCATGACATGATATTCATGTCATGACCTGTAATTTATGGATCGCCATACACTCATGTTATGCTATGCTAATTTTGGTATATCTCAAGTTAATGCGATCTCCGCAAGAGAGCACGGAGACCATATCATGCAAATCAAGTCGTACTTGATATGCATTATACTAGTTAGGGGTAAGGTGGCGGCTTAAAGAGATGAAAAATTATGGCAGCTTCGCGCTAGTGGTGCAAGCTGGGTGGCCTTCCTTGTTTTCCCTTTATTTTGTTTTTCTTTCTTCTTTTTGTGTCTATTTCTTTTCCGTTTACTGCATTTCTTTTGTTCCAGTTTCTTTCTATTTCTCTTTCTTTCTCTCTCACTTTTTCCAACTTTATTTGTCTTTCTTTCTTCCCTCTCTCTCGATCTATCGCTTCCTCTTGCTTTCTACCTCTCTGCCTCTTGCTCTCTTTCGTCTCTCTATTTCACTCTGTCTTCCTTTTTCTGTATTGCTCTCGGTCTTTTCGATTTCTTTCTCTCGGTTTATACGTATTTCTGTGTCTGTCTATCCTTTTTTTTTATATTTATTCCCTTTATTTCTCTTCTTTTCTATCGCTTTATTCCCTCCCTCTCTCTATTTTCTCTCTCTTTCTTTCTCTTTCACGTGCTCCACTTCACCGAGCAGAGTTTTCGTTTAACGCTCGCACCTTCTGTACTCGGTAGTGGGGTGTGCTCTATGCCTGTGGCGCATACCCACGTGTGGAGTTTTGCACGACGGAGCACAAGTTACCGATAGCTCCATGGAGCAAACGTTTCGACAAGTGGTCTTGCCTTCTTCACGACAGCGAATGTGCTTGCCTTGGCGCATGTATGTGAGTGCCTTGTACCAAACAAAATAGAAGTGCAGGAGAGGGCGAGTGTGGAGATTGGGGAGGAAAGAGGGGCAACAGGAAAGAGGAAGCAGTCAGTAAACAAAAAGAAAAATAGTTCCGTGTCAAAAGGGTACAAAATAGTTATTCGCTGAATCATGACAATAAAAAATAAGCACCACCTGACAATGATGATTTCACGCTGATAAGAACGGTTAGAAATTCTAAGAAAGGCTTGTCACGCACCGGTTTTTTGTTGCGACTGATTCAAGAGCTCCCTTTCAAACATTTATACTAGAGGTGTGCACGGGCTTCGTGTAGCCCGAAAGCCCGAGCCCGGCCCAGCCCGCGGGCCGGGTTCGGGCGGGTCGACGTCTTCTCATCTCGGGCCCGGGCCGGGCTGGGGACACATTGTTTTTTGTAGGGTGGGCCGTGCGAAACGCAAAGCGCGAATCAAGCCCAAAATATAGACGTTGTGCCGGAACTGTTTTCCACCAATCACTCCCCGCCCCGTTTCTCGGTTTTCCTTTCCTTTAACCACTTTAACTGCGAGGGTAGAGGGTGAGGTCGCAAAATATGAGCTTTGTGATTATATATCTATACACGGAATAATTCCAACTCCTACATGTGAGGTACTAAACTTCTGGAAGAACAAATGGTCCAAATATTTCAAGTTTGCTATGCCTCCGAAAAATATATTGGCGATTCCAGCTACCAGTGAGAGCAGCGAACGGACCTTCAGTTGGACGGGAAATGTGACGCAGGAGCACCGCGCTTCACTGAAGCCCGAGTCATTGGACAGCTTGTTATTTTTACACGACAACTTGTAATCGTTCAATATAGTGACTGTCATATGTGTCGTTTGCTTATGTTTCACTTTGATATACTAAATAAAATGCCACATTATCGGTAAACGACATCTTTTCTCCGCAGCAAACCTTCATAATGTCAGGCTGGACTGGGCCGGGCCCGGGCTTTTATTTTTGTACGCCGGGCCGGGCCTGGCGGGCTCGTGGCCCTCTAGCGTCGGGCTCGTGCGGGCCTTCGACGCAGTCAGCGGGGCCGGGCTCGGACTCTAAAATTCGGCCCAAGCACAGCTCTAATTTATACCTATTGGCTAGATATCGTGTTCTTCGAGATATAGATTCCCTTAACGAAACACACCGTTTCGGATCAGGCCATTCTGGTAACCTCAGATGTCTGCTCCTTGACGAATGTACCTGTCACCGAAATGGTTGCAGCGGCCTCCAATTCACTCGTACGAAGCAAGTGAGCACATATTGCTGAAGTTTACATCTCGTTACAAAAATTGGTTCTCACGCTTAATTATTTTGAATTTGATTCGACCTACTACCAACAAATTTTTGGTACCAATATGGGAACTCCTTTTGCATCAAAGTACGTCGACATGTTATGGGACAGTTAGAATCAGAGCTTTTAAAATCATCCGCTAAAACCCTGCCCCTACCTCCGCTACACAGACGACTGGTCCTCAAGCACGCTAGTCCAATGCGCTGAAATCGCATTGCTTTTTCGTGTGGCCTTGTGTGTGCGCAGGACAGTCAGTGGCCACCGGAGCCCACTTGGCGCCACCTCTGCCTGGCACGCAGCGTAGCACCCCTGCTCGCCTGGACGCTGGGACAGGAAGCTCTGCAATCACGAGAAGACCAGAAGTAGACCACGTGGCCAAAAGAGACGCCTGTACACACAGCCTTTGGCTACAATCCGACAATAAGTGTTTGTTATCTGTATATCAAATAAACATTTTATTTCATTTAGTAAGTCAGCTCACGAGATAAAGAAGCGTCTCCTCATTGCTAAGATCGGAAGACACGAAGCACAGAACGTTGCCTTACAAACGTTCCGGACCGACAAGACGGGCACGTATGCAGAGGTGTAGAACAGCAGTATCCCACCTGTGAAAAGTTATGTGTAACAGAGCAGCCGCGTGCTGCCCAACCGTGCGTGTACGCGCGCAACTTTTTTATTGCGATAGCAATTATATGGACACTCTCGGCTGATTTTTCCCGTCGCCGTCTGTCGACGCCATCATGTCCCGGATACGTATATGTATGTGTATATATAAAAAAGGCATAAAGAAAAATAAATTAGTAGAAAAAAATTCCACACCACCTGACCGGGGATTCGAACCAGCGACCCCTCGTTCTGCAGACTGCTGCCTTAGCCAACACAGCCACACGCCATGCTCGTACCAGGCTACCAGCTATATAACGGCGAGCAATTCATATGCACCATTTGCCGCTCGCGGTACGCAGATCTCGGAAGAGCTTGAGCGTGTTTTCTCTCACGCAACGCCTTCACAGTTTCTTTCAAATTGAAAACTGCCCTTGAGATGCGCACGTAAAAGTGGCTCCCTTCTGTGCCACTCATGATGTAAAAGGGAAAAAAAGAACACCGGGCACACTTAAGGGCACACTTAAGGGCACACTTGGCGTCAGGCGCCACCGCGTGGCAGGAGACGCAGAGGGTTCATTCCACGTGCCGCAGTTTAAAAAGAAAAAGAAGTATTAAACAGCGTGGAAAAGTCATATAATCAATCCTTGGCCAATCCCCTTGAGTGGGTACGAGCCATATCAGACGCGCCTATCAGTCTAATAAAAAAACATATCCCTGTAAGGAAGGTATATCAGTCATCCAACGCGCCTTGGTACACAAGGTACCTTAACCGGCTATCTAACAAAAAAAGTAGGCTCTTTCGTGCTGCAAAGAAATCGGCATCTGCTGATAAGTGGTCCACTTATGCCACCGCAGCAAAGCATACTCCAGTGCTCTGAGGGAAACTAAGTTTAATTTTTATAATAATACACTTCCGTCATTACTCCAAACCAACCCAAAACGCTTTTGGAACGTCGTGAAAAGCCGGGATAATCAAACAATAACTCTTAGTGATGAATCAGGTGAGACGATCCCAAGCAGCCGTTGCGCTTCTGTACTTAACATCGTGTTTTCCCGTTCATTTTGCTCCACCCACTCTGGCATCTGTCCACAGTTCATTGAGCCTAGCTACCTTCCAATGGAACCCATTTTTCTCGACTCTTCTGGTATCCGTTCCATCATTAAAAATTTAAAAAAGATCCTCCTCTTGCGGTATCGATGGCATTACGTCCAAATTTCTGCAGGCTACTGCCGAATATAGTTCCATTCTACTAAACCTTATTTTCACGAAATCATTGAACAACAGTTCTTTACCTAAAGACTGGAAAACAGGCAAGGTGATTCCACTTCATAAATCTGGTGACACACACAACCCGCAAAACTATAGACCTATTTCCTTGACATCAATACCTTGTAAAATATTTGAACACGTCATTTTTACACATCTAGTCAATTTTTTGGAATCAAATAAGTTTTTTCATACTAGTCAGCATGGGTTCCGTAAGTCCTTTTCATGCGAAACGCAATTATTAACATTTTGCAATGATCTTCACGCATTCCTAGACGCCGGGTTTATAGTAGACTGTGTATTTTTAGATTTCGCGAAGGCTTTTGACCGAGTCAGTCACCACTTACTCTTATTAAAACTCAGCCAGCTAAACATTGATCCCTTGGTCTTCAATTGGATTCGAGAGTTTTTGTCTAACCGAACGCAATATGTGAGCACTAATGATAACGACTCTCCTGAAATACCGGTTGGCTCTGGCGTACCTCAGGGCTCTGTTTTAGCACCACTACTTTTTTTAATATACATCAATGATCTTCCTAACCAAATCGCAAGTTCCATTTGTCTATTCGCCGACGATTGCGTTTTATATCGCAAGATTGATAGTTGTAATGACACGTTAACACTCCAGCATGATCTAAATAACATTTCAACATGGTGTAAGCTCTGGGTAATGGACCTTAACGCGTCTAAATGCAAAACAATGAGGATTTCCCGTAATAATCTGGCATGCCCTACTTATTTACTTAATAATCTTTCGCTTGATCAAGTGCTGTCTTATAAATATCTCGGTGTGCATATTACTAACAATCTCTCCTGGAAAAAACACATTGAATACATCACGTCGAAAGCTAACCGCATGCTTGGCTATTTGAAACGCAACTTTTCTTCAGCTCCCCCGAAACTAAAACAACAGCTCTACATTACTTATGTTAGATCAAACCTTGAATACGCATGCTCGATATGGGACCCTGGCCATGCTACTCTAACAAACATAATAGAAAGTGTGCAAAATCGAGCGGCCCGTTTCATCCTTAACAATTACCATCGAACTGCTAGCGTCACTAACATGAAACGTACACTTGGCATTCCCCTCCTTTCTTCTCGCAGGAAATCATCTCGTCTTTGCCTTTTTCATAAGATGTACTATCACAACGATGAGCTGAAGTCCCGATACATTGCACCAGCATCTTATATCTCCCCGCGTGTCGATCATCCTTTCAAAGTTCATGTACCTTCACAACGCACAGTCGCCTACTCATATTCATTCTTGCCAAGAACATGTCACGAGTGGAATCACCTGCCTGCGTCACTAGTCGCTATCAGAGACACAGACCGTTTCCGCAAAGCACTAACTAATACACTATAAACCTGCATCAAGCTGTTACATTTACGATTTTGTTGTTTGATTACCACTTATTTCTATCCCAGCTATTTCTTTTCTGAACATTTCATTGTTTTAATTTGTTACTTTGTGCTGATGTTCTTGCTATTTTTGTAATTCGATAGATTTATTTTTGTGCCTCTTCCTGTATCATTATATAATCGATATCGGTTTGGTATGCATTACCTTTCGTTGTTATGGCTGCCGTATTTTTGTTTTTTTTTCTTTTATCTTGCGTCCTATTTTCGCTAGCTAATGTATAACCATATATTGTTACCATCGGTGTTCTGTTACCTAGAGTATTCTTTCTTTCGATGTTATTTTATTTTTTCCTCTAATTTTCTTTGTATAATACTTATTTTTTGTGCATTGTATTGATTTATTTTAGCCCCTCCCCTCTACAATGCTTCTTGTAAGCCCTGAGGGTATCAATAAATAAATAAATAAATAAACAACAACAGCGTCGGCTTCTGCATTGTGGACACTCACAGCGCGTTGCTCAAATATAAACATGTAACAACTGCGACAGTTGTTAGTTCACGCTTGTCCTGTGTATACCTATGCGTCCTTTTCGAGCGTCCTCCTTTGTGCTTCGGCGGCGCGCTGCAAGTATCGAGCTGCTCGTCGTTCTTCATGTGACAAACTAATTTCTTGCTATCGCATTCCTGCTTCGCCCTAGTGGCGAAACTGTGACTTTTTATGCATTGTTGACGTGTGCAATGCCGACTTCCTTTGTGAGACATCCTTGGAGCCTTGGTCATTCTGAATTCTACCGAGAAAACACACAAAGTCCGAGGGACGTCCCATAGAAAACATCCCACATCCAAACAGGGATGGCCATAAGGCGTCCGCACGAGGATCATCCTGTAAAGATCCCTTGATAAATGTGGTATAAGTACTTTTAATTAAGGTGGTGGTTCCACTGTCGCCATCTTGCCATTAGTTACTCTAGAGGAATTAGATGGCGCCACTAAGTCAGGAATGGAAGGACAACGCTTTGGAGGTCAAACTCCCGAACTTGTGCTGGTGCTCCACTCTGGTTGAGAAGGGGGCGCGAAGCGTGGTGTCACGGTTCGGTGAAATTAGGCATTCAGCAGGAGCTTTTTTTTTTCTTCTCCCCTTCAGCAACGCTCTCTCTCCTTCTAAGACCCTCACTCACTGGTCCCCGTCGCATTTTAGTACTCGTCCTCACTCTCGCTCAATACCCCCCCTCCTCCTCATGCTGCCTCTCACCTGCAGGCCAGCGCAGTGGATGCTATGCCACATCTCCTGCCCTCGTGCTAGGCCACCTGGACTATTCCAGTTTTGGTGGTTTTGCCCCGTGCACCCCTTCTTCCCAGGAAAGGATTGCTCGGTCTACAGACTTTCTGGAAACACTTGTCCCCCTCCCCCCCCCTCCCAATGCAGTTAGACTGCGTGCTGGTGGAAAGCAGTATCACTCTCGAGCTGCGTTTACGTCAATGTGACAGAATGCAACGGTAGCGCGTCACCTTTCCTAGCGCATCAAAAGTAATTCGATGCGCCGCCGTTTACATGGAGAGCATGAACTCTCCCGAAAGGCTCTCGCTTTCTGCTCCCGCAGGTATCATGTAGCAACCGAAGGGTGCACTCGAACCCGACATGACAGGGGGACCGGCGTTCCCCTTCTTGTGGAAGGTGGCCCGTGAGTCGACTTACCCCTTGAAATCCACAGATGCCTGGCGAAATCCACACCGATGCGCCTTCCTAGCGCACTACCCCCGTTTACATTTGATGCGATGTGCCAGTTGTCGCATTCATGTGCACGTGGTGCGTGCCATGCCGGCTTACGGCTAACTGTCAACGCAGGCGTATCCTTACCGTGGGAAGACCAACTGCACCACGCGTCCAACCACCGTGGAGACGGCGTACTGGTCTTTTGTTGAATGAATAAATGTCAGTCTATCACCCCAGCTGGCAGGCGAGTTACTGGCAGTCGCATCGAGCTGGCAGGCTATCATCTCGCTTACGTGAATGTGACAGTAACGCATTTGCTCTGCAAGTGCGTTTCGGAAAGACAATGCGACGCCGTTTACAGGACCCCCTCGTCGTCTTCTGGGCGAGTTGGTTGATGTCAAATGGATACATGCGCTTAGCTATGCGTCCAGCATGGGAGACAGAAATTAGCACTATTTTCTCCTTCATGAGCAACTCTATAAAGGTATACATATTAGCGCGAACAAAGAAACAAAGGCTAAAAAAGAAGTAGGAGGAAGCAGAAAGGTCTCAGCGCCCGGCCTTTCTGCTTCCTCCCATTTTTTTCTCGTGATTTACGGCCTGTGATTAGACCAGGACTGGCAAAAACATCCCTGTCCGACGCATCAGTGCAATGCGTCTTCCCAGCGAATTGCCATTGTTCGTATGAATGCGATGCGCATTTGTGGCATTCGTGTAAGCGAGTTTTATGAATAACGATACCACTATAGTTGTTATAAACTTATCGTTTTCATAAACGCTTCCCTTCCTGTCCGGCTACTAGGCGCAAGCCCAAGTTCAGCCACGTCCGCTCGTCAGCCTTGCGGCTCACGCTACGAGTCTACGATCCGCTATCCTCAGACATCGCCAGTTCTAAATAGGCAGACTTACGAAAGACGTTGAATTGTTAGCCGCTGCTGCATTCCCGCAGCGTTTCTCCTTGAAGCATAAGCGGCGAGCTGAGCAAAGATAGAGAGGAGATGTTCGGTCGCGAGCACGACATGCACTGCGCGGATTACGAGGAGCAGCTGTTGATTTGTGCCGCCAGTGCAGCAACACAAGCCTAGAGGCATGAACCTTAGATTCCCGGCCGTATAGGCTACCCATTGAAGGCCACTGTGTTCCGACAGCTAAGGCCTGGTGTGGTTTACTGAATAATTAAAAAAAACATAGGAGGCTTACTATTTAGGGCGGAAACGTACAAAATCGAGCGCCAGAAGATATATAGACCATTCGGAAAATCCCGATGAATAGTGCACCCGCACATGCCACAGGGTGACCCCAAACACGGCCGAGGCTTACCGAATTTAGGTACACAAATTTAGGTGTGAAGTTTTCGAGCTGTATATACTGGGCAGACAGAAACCGCGTGCCGATCCCCAAAGTTCAGTCAGTGAAAGCAAGAGTAATGAATCGGAGAAACACGCAAAATGTTGCGCAAAACACGATCGCAGTTCTTAGGCCGTTACGTGGAACAGCTGTCAAAATGTGCTCGCGATAGAAGCGGGAGCGGATGCAGGGTAACCACTTGTTGCATGTTGTTCTACATTGACAGTGAAAAAAACCAGCAACAAGTCGCCTACGTGTAAACCTTCACTGCATAGGAAATATGAATTGGTTTCACCACTGCGGTTGCCTTGACTTGGCGTTTCCGGTAAAGGGTATTGTATATATTCGTGCGCGGTTCTCGTCTACCATTACATATGTTCGCCTGCCCTACTTTGCACCCCACCCCCCTTCCCACATAAGGGAACATAGTCAGAACACAGCGCATAAATTCCCCTCCTTCCTGTTGTCCTGAAGGAACTCACTTGTCCAGGGTGCTCCCCGCTAACAAAAAAAAAAAAAAAAAAAAAAAAAAAAAAAAAAAGAGGGAGAAAAGAAGGAAAGGATTCTAGCGCCGCCCTGCTATCCCTGCCGCAAAGTATCTTCCTTACACCATGCCCTGCAGTCAGCAGAAGTTCATGCCGCTTCGTTATTACTGGCTGAAATTTGCAAGAACCCAGGCTGTGTTCCTGCAGTCAGCAACGCAACAAATACTCTTTGGCTCCGTGGTTTATTGAAACCAATGACGGATATTCACAGCCGACTTCAAGGGAAGAGTTCGCAAGCGCCCGTGTCCTTTAGGAGCGAGCTTGATGTACTAATGGGGAACGCCTTCATGTGGTACTCCTGAACACTTGGGGTGCACGGAAATATGCTCACGGGTGTTCCTGCGTTGCACTGCCATGGAAATGCGCCTGCCGTATGTGGAAATCGAACCCGCGTCCTCGAGCTTGTAGCCTAATCTAGCAAGTTCAGAGCACAGCAAGCGCGGTTGACCATGATGGGTTACTTTCGCGACACGCACTCCTGCCGCGCCGCAGTTCGGCTGGCCCACATTTGGTTTGTTTGGTTCGTAGCAATGAGACAAAGGAACACTCAGCAAGTACAAAACAGATTTGATGTCATTCCTTTATGTGTGCCTCGTCCCGTATTCATGCTGTTTATTGCAAAGGGCTCATACCAACAAGCCCAGCCAACTTCACTTCTGGCAAACTGCATTTTTTGTAAAAAAAAAAAAAAAAAAAAAAAAAAAAAAAAAAAAAAAAAAAAAAGTGAGGTGGTATTCAAAACATACTTCACCCACGCACACGCACTGTCCGTGTTTCTGCTTTCTTTTGTCTGCCGTTGCTCACCCCCTCCACACACAAGGGACGTTCCAAGGATACGACATTCCTTTTCACCTGACGACCCTCACCCTTAGACCGCGCCCTCACCCCAACCTCTCAGAGGATTGCACACCTGCTTTCACGCTCTCCCGCGCAGCCCACGAAACGCTGAGGGTAGGCAAAAAAAAGAGACGGGCTCAAGCAGCATGCGGTGGGGGGCTAGTTGGGTGGGGACAGATGGGGGGTGCACAGTTTGAAGCTAGAAAAGACATTCTTCCCTGAGGTAAAATGTTTTCGCACGCCACCTTCGGGAAGACGGGGAGCTTTCCAATTCAGCGCTTTCGTTATGTCCGTCTAGATGGCGCCAAAGGAAGATTTTCGTTGTAGTGATAAAAATAATGTAGATTTCTCAGTGGTCTTGCAGTATCTGTGTGTGATTCGCGTGTATAGTTATATCAGAAGACCGGAACTGTTGTATATTAAGCAATGCATGCTGAGATGTGAGCGCAGTTTGAAGATTATTGCGGTTTTCTTGCCGTTCGCGGCACGATAAATTAAGACAATTTACACGCTCCGTTTCTCATTTCTGCTAGCTTTATTGAAAAACGCTACGTTGAGGAAATAGATTGGGGGCTCTAGTTCCTCTATGTGGAAATTCAGCCACAGAACTTCAGTAGCTTTCCACAAAAATGGGCCAAGGTAGGTCCCAATATTGAAAATATTGCCAAATTCAAATCACTATAATTAAAAAAGTAAGGCTCCTACATCAATGAAATTAGGGGATCCGATGAGAAATGTCATCTTCTATATGGTCTCCGAAAATGAACTCTCTCTGGCGAGTAGTTAGCGGACAGTCTACAGCGAAAGTTACTAAATTTGGCTGTTTTCAAAAGCTAAGCAACAATAAAGCAGCGGTCCTACATCAATTTGCTACGTTGAGGAAATAGATAAATATGTCTTGAAAGTGCTGTGCAAGTAACAGTGCTGTAACTGTTGCACATTTCTCAAAAAATGGTCACTGCTGAGGCATAGTCAGCCAAAACCATGTAGATAGCGCTTATTTTTGGTTATTCATCTCAAAATTCTAAAAAATGACTTGTTTTTAATGGATATATTTGAAATGTACAAATATCAAGCTTTTCAATGATATATAGTTCAACTATGTAAAACAAGGAGAACAGCCGCCGCGTCAGCTGGAAAAGTGACGAAAACTATGCTTTCGTGCCGCCGGAGTGAGACCGCCGCCTTAATGCGCCCCTGACTTTTCTTGTGCGCCGTTGCACTGATGTTGATTTGAACGTAACATGCAAATGAAATCTCATGCGCATAGGTACGCACGGGGAGGGGGGGGGGGGCAGGGGGGGGGGGGGGGCTAATTACCTAAGAGTGCATGGGGGGTGCAATGTCAGCCCCATACATTGACATAACAGGGAGGGGGGGGCGCAGCGACGAACATTCGCCCCCCGCCTGAAAGGGAACTCTGCGTACGCCTATACTCAAGCGTACAGATCGATGTCTGCGCACACACGTACACGCTTGTAAAAGAAAAAAAAAAAGAATGTAGCAAATATACACTTTAGTATCGTTTCAATATATAATCGCGACGCTGGCGTTTTCTTTTCTTCTTTTTTTTCTTTTTTTTCTTGTACTGAATCGCGCAGCTGCCCGCGCCACCCCGGCCACGCGCTTCATTTTGAGTCATGGCGAGTCACGACTACCCTATAGTGCCTAATACACTATATTCTAGGCACTATAACTACAGCGACGGAGACTGAAATGCACTTCGCCGAGCTGAGTTCTCGTTTAACGCTCGCACCTTCTGTACTCGGTAGTAGGGCGTGCTCTATGCCTGTGGCGCATACCCACCTGCGGAGTTTTGCACGACGGAGCACAAAATATAGCCGACGTATCCCCTCACTTTAGCAGCAGACAGCAGCCGCACGTAGCGTAGTTTCGCAAAATGATGCTAGGAGGCCGTGCTTGAAGGTCTCGCAGTGGACATGTTTAGGCGGCATTTGGTCGCGAATTACGTGATAGACGCGCCAGTGATGTCACTCAAGTGCATTTCACAGAGCCATTTGGCGCAGGACTATTCGCAACTCCAGAAAACGCTCCGTGTGCTGGCAACACTGGTCGCAAAAACAAAGATGGCTACGCTTAACAGGGTCAAACATGCATGGGTCAAAGCGGCACTTTCGCTTGGCGCTGCGCTGAAGTTTCTTGATTGTGGCGTCGGATCACGTTGCTTCATTAAAGGTGTAGTGGTGCTGGTCGCCGACAAACTCACTTTCATCGGCATAAAGGATTTCACTGGCGAAACAGCGGAAATAGTTGCGCTGTGCGTGCAAACATCGAGCCTCTTCGGCGAACCTCACGAGATTTACTTCAAGTTGCAGAACTTGTCCAGCGAGCCAGATTGTTGAAGAATGCAGCTGCTCATGTGCAGCGGGCCTTTCCGAAAGGTGCAAGCACTTGTGCGCTGCGTTGCTGCACTGCTACAGATAAGGCCTTCACAGTTTTCGAGGTAACTCTGCGCTGCGACTCGTGTTGCCGACTGCATGTATCCCATTGATTTCCGTTGTCCCGTCAAAAGCTGAATACGCATGCCGTTCACTTGATTACAGAACGGAGCTATATGCCTGGGTCAGTGTATCTTGAGATAAGGCAAATCGTAGTTTCGCTTGTAATAGGAGTGCTCCTTTTTTTTTTTTTTTTTCGTTCGCCGATCCATGTTATTGGGTTTCTAATAAATAAGGTCGTGTGCTTCCGAACACTCGCTTGTTCGTGTTGGCAGTATTTGATATTCGAAGCAGATATATACATATACGCACGCTACGTACGCACGAACATAATATATACACGCACGCACGAACATATACAGGGTGTCCCAGCTATCACGCAGCGCGATTTAAAAAAAAGAGGAACGGCGTTACGCGAAGCAGACTTAGTGCATATTGTTTCCAATATACTGTAGTAGCCGCTACTAATTTTTTTCGTTAATGAGGATTAATTAATTAGTCATAATTAAAATGTAACTCCAAAAATACTAACCTAATTATCAAAGTGTCAATGAGGCAAATGTGGGCATGTTGAAATGACATCTATCTGTGCTACTTTCAACAACGTACTAATTGCGTGCTAATTTTTTCCTTTCGGATTCGTTTGTTGCTTCGTGCATGGCCTCCGAGGTCGCGCGCCGGTGCACAATCTCGGAGGCCATGCATGAAGCAACAATCGAATCCGAAAGGAAAAATTAGCACGCAATTAGTACGTTGTTGAAAGTAGCACAGATAGATGTCATTTCAACATGCCCACATTTGCCTCATTGACACTTTGATAATTAGGTTAGTATTTTTGGAGTTACATTTTAATTATGACTAATTAATTAATCCTCATTAACGAAAAAAATTAGTAGCGGCTACTACAGTATATTGGAAACAATATGCACTAGGTCTGCTTCGCGTAACGCAGTTCCTCTTTTTGAAATCGCGCTGCGTGATAGCTGGGACACCCTGTATATACAGCAACGCACGAACTTAACCACAAGGCGGTTGAACTCCTCACAGCCTACGACCCTGGTGAAAGTATTCATAACTGTAAGAAACTCATAACTAGTCAAAGTAAATTAATTTTTAATTGACCATGTTAGGTTTCTGGAAGTTAACGATCGTTTATTCAGTGGAGTGGTGATAAATGCATCACTCGGAAGCAAGCATGTTCCAACATATAGGTTGCCCTGCACTGCGTCGGAAAGGAACCAAGCGATGCGCCCGCATGAAAGTCGAACGCTCCAAAAGATGGAACAATCGCTTTTTGCAGGTCCTTGCGACCTGCATTCTTGCAAGCTGACGAACCTAAACTGTCAGCGCGCCACGTTTATGACAACACAGCACCGTCTGTACACCGCATAGCAAACGCAGGCATAAAAACTGTACATTTGTCTGTAACAAATATATTTCAGGTTTCACTACTACAGTTCACGCGGAAGAAACGTACGTAAGTGGCAGGGGCGTAGCGAGAATTTTTTTTTCGTTGAGGTACACCCATCCTTTATGTGTATTCGCGCGTGAGTATGGGAAATAAAAAAATTTTCGGGGGGGGAAGGATTACAGAAGCTTAATTTGAGAATGGGTAACATTAAGGCTTGCACAGAAAAGAAGCATACACGAAAAATACACTCACACACATAACGCAACAAATTTTCTAAACGAAACTATACTTCGCTTTTTGAGAAGCCCAAATATTGACAAGAATGTACACTACGCTAAATAATGGTGTACTCACCGGGGAGAATGAAGTCGTCGCGAGCTAAGTGGTTAGAACAAATCACCACAGCGTCCGTCACCTTCTTTTCAGTGCGTAAGTTTCTGATCTACTCCGTTCTCTATTGCGCGTCGTCTGCGTCCTTCGGGAAGTGATAGAACGATACGTTGCCACCTTTCCACCGCGATGCACGCATTGCGGCGCACAGGAATGGCTTTTGGACATCGCTTTCTTCTTTTTCGTGCTCGCGCGTGCGGCATGGAGAAAAAAATTACACCATCTCCCGCTAAAGGGAACCATGTGTAGATGTGAAGCAGCGGGCGCTAACGCTTACACTGGCGGCGGCGTTGACGCTGGCGCTCATCGCGGCGTTGCGCAGGAGAGAAACCTGGGGAGGCGCAAAGCACGCAGTGATGGAGAGGTGTTTCCTGCTGGAACATGCCAATCTCTGCTAATGGGCAATGAGAGACAGAAGACTCCGACTGGACAAGGAGACCCGCAGTCCGCTTTTAGTTAACGCACACGCTGCGAATTTTTATTGTTCAACAACGCACATGAGAAATCTCCCACCGGCACCACCTTGGAGGTCAAGATCCACTGCCATATATACGGGATGGCCAGTGAACGGTTGTGCAGCGCGAGCAGTCGGTTTTTTCAACCAAGAAACTCACTAGCAGACGCTGCCTGCGTCTGCGTCGCGAGGCGAGAGAGGGGGGGGAGCGTAGGAGAGGAGGGAGAGGGGCGGGGGGGACGCGCATGCGCAGTGGGAGTGTGGACGCCGCGGGCAGGGATGCCTAGAGGGGAGAGGGGGAGCGTAGGGGAGAGAGAGGGGGGGACGCGCATGCGCAGTGGGAGTGTGGACGCCACGTGCAGGGATGCCTAGAGGAGAGAGGGGAGCGTAGGAGGGGAGAGAGGAGGGGAGGCGCATGCGCAGTGAGGGTGTGGTTGCCGCGGGGAGGGATGCCTAGAGGAGAGAGAGGGGAGAGGAGGTTTTTTATTTTTATTTTTTTTTGAAAGGGTTTGCGCATGCGCAGTAAGGGTGGGCACGCGGCACACCACCACCACCGGATTAAGCTTCGCCATAAGATGCTTCGCATCTAAAAGAAGGAACTATGCGGCTGCGTCGCTGCGTCTCAACGCGCTCAACGTGATAGCACATCTCCTTTCAAGGTTGACCGTGTTAGTGCCGTTTCCAGGCGCGGCCGCTAGATGGTGAGTGCTCAGTCGGAATCGCGAATAACTGAATGAACGAGCAGGCTAACGACTAGCGTACCATGACGAGCGGGCGACCACACGCATTATCCTTGCGATAATCTTCATGCGAAATTGCGAGTGGTGCCAGCCCCCCAGAAACTGAGCGCCAGTTTCGGTTTCAAGAAACATGTTCGCTCGAGCCTCCCATCAATCAGCGTCCTCGCCGGACCCTGACTGATGGGAGGCTCTGGTTCGGCTTGCTCAGGCTTCTGGGGTCCGACATACAGGCCATTCGTTTCAAAAGGTGAAGGAGAGGCGCGCTGGTTCACGATTTTCCTTGCTTGGTGCAGTCGTACGCGTGCGCACTAGCAGCTGAGCAGACGACGCAGCATGCAGGTGTAGGCGCCATACACACGTCAACTAACGTGGTGTGTTCTGCTAATGTGCTTGCGCCTCATAAACTGTCCACATGTGCTTTGCCACCTGTCACTGCTAGGTTGAAGGCGTAAATTAAGCGAACAAAAATAAGACCTGTGCCACGTCGGTACCTCGTCATTCGTTTCTGGTGTCGCGCTGTGCCTGCACCACTCAACTCCCGCTGCACAATTTCTGAACTTCTCCTGCACTGCCGTGAACCGTTTACACTTGGTGCAGGCGAATTTAGCGAGCCTAATAATGATCGCCAGTTTGCTCTAAATTGGCATTACCCCCCCCCCCCCCCCCCAAGTGATGACGATGATGAAATAAACAAAAAAAAAAGACATCTGATCCCTCCGTTATAGGAATCGGTATTAGAGCACTGCACGGGCTCGGGCCTACCCGAAAACCCGGGCCGTGTAATGTAGCTTTCACGGCGGGCCAGGGCCGGGCCCGGGCTCGGGCCTGACACTCCGGGCTAAGGGCCGGGCCCGGGTTTTAGGCGGCGGGCTCGGGTCGGGCCTGGCTTAGACTTTGCTGAGTTCCTAAAGGGACACTAAAGTGAAACACTGAATCGTTTTAGACTGACAAAGTGCTCTCTAAGAACTCGAATGTCATTTCATTTCACATAAGTTTATTGATAGAGGAGAAAATCAAGGGGAAAGTTCCATTTTAGAATTTCTTGCTGAAATTTCCGCGCGTGGCGTCACGGATTTCAAACTGTATTCGTCATACTTTGGGGGCACTGGCTCTTCAAAATTTCCTGGAACTTGGTATGTTAAATCTATGGGCCACTCAGAGGTCAATTTACTTCATGTTTACCGATTACGATCTACGTAGGCCCCAGTAGACGCCGTCAGAATTTATGACGTGACGACTTCTGCTGCGTGAATTTCGAGGTGGCGTCGCCACCCGCATTTTCTTTTCGCGCATTTTCGCGCTTACCAAGAGTCATGTCACGGCTAGCGTGGTTGTTTTGGAATTGTAAAAGAGAAATTTAGTGATAATAGAAAATTTCTCTTTAGTGTCCCTTTAATCTTCTTCCAAAGACATGGCGCATACATATATGTTTCACATTTTATCTCGAAAAAATCAATCTTTTATGTGGAGCAATCTATTTGGAGTTCGTACTGAAGTACTTTTGATTCTTGCATATGGGCCTACTTGATTTATCTGAGAGGGCCGAGCTAAAAGTAAAGAGACCAGACGCTTACATAGTTAACATCTGGATATTCTGGGCTTTGTCCGCATCTTTATTATTTTATATCCCAAGTGTTATCCTGTGATCACAGTAACTAAAGTAATATAATAAATTTATCACTTATCATCACAACAGCTCTAAAGCTGGGAAACGTTCTTGAATATTTCAGCCCTCCACTAAAACGAAAGGACTGCGCGGAGTGTCGTTACGTAAATCCCTACGAAGACATTTGTTTTCCGTGGCTCCGTCACGGCTCCCAGAGGTCATGTCACGCGAAATGGACATGTACATGCAGCCTGCTTTGTGCGGCCACATTGTTAGCGTCTGAGCTTTCGTCTTGTTCCGCTATAGCAGGGGTATCAAACTCGCATCAGGTAACGGTCAGCATTCACGAAAGTTTACTCCCGCAAGGGCCAGGGCAGTGGGTAGGAGGTGGTGAGGGTGGGGAATAGGTTGTACATATGTGACCCAATTTTGCCATTTGAAAGACATTTGCCATATCTCATATATCGGTCATTTCCGAAGGGTACTTGGTAGCGACATTCCAACAACATATCTATACCAATCTCCAAAATGACTAAAATCTGGACGCCAGTTCTTAAGTATACACTTTTCTTTCACGGTTATTTATCAACGCAAGGTGGACGCACGGGGTGCCGCACAACAAAATGCTTTAGACCTGTCGTGCCTATGTAGCTTAAGGACGTACTTATAAAGAAAAAAAATTCACAGCATATCCACGGAGTGAATGATGATGCGTGGGCGAAGCTCCGGAGGTTCATCGGTAAACCATGAATCTTCCGTGAATTCTGCCCAGTACATCATCAACGACGTGAGATGGTCAGTGAACGGTTGTGCAGCGCGAGCAGTCGGTTTTTTCAATCAAGAAACTCGCTAGTAGACGCTGCCGGCGTCGGCGTCGCGAGGCGAGAGAGGGGGGGGGCGTAGGAGAGGAGAGAGAGGGGGAAGCGCAGGAGAGGAGAGGGAGGAGGGGGTAGAGCAGTCTCCTATCACACTAGAGCACGCATCTGCAACGCAGCGACGATGGGAACGTATCCTTCGATGAATGGTCTTGCGTTCCACGTCTCGGCAAGGCAGAGCACATCCACCGCGGTGACACGCATCTGCAACGCAGCGAGTGCCTTCGCACCATCTATTGATCAATTCACGTACCTAGTTTCGTCTGTGGAACAGGAAAGACAACGCCGGAGATTAGTTGGTGCAATTTTTTTGGACATAAAAGGCGCCTACGATAACGTCCTTCATGAAGCCATCCTTGACGCGCTTGAAGACGTTGGCGTAGGAGGTCGACTTCACGCATGGATTGCCAGCTATCTCAGTGATCGTACCATTTTCATGTCAACGGCTGACGGCGACACCGGCAGGCACCATGTCAACCGTGGCGTTCCACAAGGCGCGGTCCTCAGCCCAACACTGTTCAACGTCACGCTCATTGGTCTTGGTGCGGAGCTTCCTGACAATGTCAAAATCAGCGTATACGCAGACGATATTTGCATATGGGCTTCCGGAGTAACGCGCCCACAAATGCGAGCAAGACTACAACAGGCTACGTCAATAACATCCAAGTACTTGCGCCGTCAAGGCCTGCAACTCTCAACTGCAAAGTGTGCTGCATTGGCGTTCACAAGGAAATCAATGACGCGGTATCCGATATTCGCTGACGGAGCAGTGATTCCTGCTGTGACGCATTACAGATATTTAGGCGTCGTTATTGACCGCAACCTATCTTGGTCGAAGCACGTCACAGCGCTGCGGACCAAGCTAAGCAGCTTTGTAGACGTGCTTCGTGTTGTAGCTGGACTAAGATGGGGCCCCTCTGAGAAAAGCCTTCTTCAGTTGTACCAGGCATTGTTTGTGGGATATCTCCGCTACAGCGCACCTGTGCTTTCACGTATGCGTACAACGTGCATTCGTACGTTGAAGAGCCTTCAAGCGCGAGCACTCCGGACATGCCTAGGCCTCCCGCGATGTACTACAACATCAGGCACCATCGAAGAGTCACGCACCTACCCTATAGAGGTTTACACGTCTTGTGAACCTCTTCGAATTCACCTTCGGCTGCTGACCCGGCATGCGCACCACCACTTGTCTTCACTACCGACGAACCGACCAGGCTGTGCCTACTCGGAATGCATCAATACTCACAGAAGTACCATTCCTCTAGGTTTTGCACCAACCGAGGTCCCTGAAGTGCCACTGTGGACACTGAGAAAACCACTGGTGTGTCTTCAAATACCTGGGATCCCAAAGAAATCACGGGTGCCTTGTGCTGGCCTAAAGCAACTCACCCTGGCATACTTGACTGAGACATACAACGACTCTATACATGTATACACTGATGGATCTGTGACTCCTTGCGGTTCAACCGCCGCTTTTGTGGTCCCTACACTGGATATCTCCCGGCAGTACAGATTAGATCATAACTCATCATCAACAGCAGCCGAATTGGTTGCTATACGGGAAGCTGTTCGCTTTGTATCGGACCAAGCACCACGCAAGTGGACTATACTTTCTGATGCAAAATCCGCATTGCAAGCTCTCAATTCATGCTCAAGACGAGGACAATATTACGTATTGGCTTCCGAAATTATACAGACATTCGATATCACGCAACGGAATGGTCACTCGGTCATCTTCCAATGGGTACCTGGACACTGTGGCTTGGCAGGCAACGTGCTCGCTGATGATGCAGCAAAAGCCGCTTTGGACAACAACGCCATTCTCGTAAATATTCCGTACTCTCGCAGTGACGTGAACTTCTTGTTGAGATCACTTATGCGTGAGTTCACAACAACTTACTGGTCTCAACCGGACAATCGGCATAGGCGTCTGCGGGAAACAGACCCTAACATGACTTTTCGACTGCCGGCTAAAATAAAGCGAAACCACGCCAGTCTGCTGCACCGGATTCGACTAGGCGTCGCCTTCACCCGACGCTACGCGCACCTCATCGGCCGTGTGGACAGCCCGAACTGTGAGCGCTGTCCAGTGGTTGAGACTCTAACACATTTATTGTGCGACTGCCCTCTTTACGTGTCCCAACGGAAGATGCTGGTTTCAACGTTGGCCGGCATCGGTGTTAACACACTAAGTGAAACTAACATATTGTCCGCAATGTCCGACCAGACAGCATCAAGGACTGCTACAAGGGCAGTTATAGATTTTATGAAAAATACTGGACTTGACAGTAGACTTTAAGAAGAGCACTGGGTGTGACGTGGTCAATGTACATACGCATCACCTCTTCCTGTCCCCATCATCATCATCACCCTTTTCTTCCCTTTCCCTTTTCCCCTGTGCTGAGTAGCAGGCCAGAGCGCACAAGCTCAGGCCGACCTCTCGGCCTTCTAATAAATTTCGCTCTCTCTCTCTCTCACGTACTGCTAGGGAGCCTAGATGACCGGCCGTTTTAGGGTGATGTCAGCCTTTGACCCACTACATGCCGCCAACGTACCGCCCCCCACGAAAACACAATGTTGCCAGACAACGGCGCCGCGCTATCGTGCCATCTTGGTGCCCGCACTAGAGTGTACTAGAACTGTTGAGTGGCGTGACCGCGCCTCGCCGCCTGATGCCTTCCGCGTCGACAGTAGCGGCGGCGCTGCAGTCGCTCGGTACTGAAGGCGCGCTGCGCCGCGCGCAAGAAATGCGGGGCGCGTCGGCGGCACCTGGCTATCGCGGAACTATTACTGATGCGGCTTTCGTTGTGTGTCTATATTATTAAGCCTAGGACTGGTCGTCGTAAGCCTTGATCGACGAAACTTCAATGCTTTAAATCGATGCGTGCTTCATAAATGCGTTTGAGAGATACTGAAAATTAGCGCTTGTTGCCGAAGCGACTGCTGGAAGGTACGCAATAATATAAAATTTAAAACGGGCTTATTGCAACAGTGAAGATTCGCGATTTCGATGTAATTGAGCCGAACTTATTGCTGTGCTAGTTAGTACATTCCTCTCAAATAACAAGACGCCGAACGACCGCCAGAAGATACGGAGGAAACAGAAAGGCAATGCCTTATTCTGAATTTCTGATGTCTTCTGTCTTAATCCTGTCTTCTGGAGACGTTTATTCAGAGTAACTGAGCTCCTTTATTGGAAACTAGCAGTGCACTGAAAGCTGTGTGCTGATATATTATCCTGCCGAAAGCACGGCGGACATTTAACGCTGGCGAACCTGCGTGTACGGTGCGTTTCTTTACAAATGCGCTGTGTAAATATGACTTTTTCGACATTACGAGGGCTCAAAGGTGTCGGAAGTCAAACGTAACTCGACCGCGTACAAATAACTGTCGTCCTCAGGGGTGTTGCACGGATATTGTTAATCGGGCCGGACGGGGAGGTGTGACTTTATTGTCTGTATTTTGCGCCTAATACCGCAAGCAAAGCGCAGAGCACCACCACTCATCCTAGCTTCAATCTTGGCACTTTACAGATACAATAATTAAATTATAATAGAACACTAGTCGCAAAAAAGTTCTTGGAATGGCATCAATAGAAGATCCGGAAAACAGCGCAATATAAGCTCTCCATAGAAAAGGAAACTGGCTATAGTGAATTTAGGAAGAATAACATACGGCTTATATTTACGTCTATATACTTAAGATAAGCCCTGATGCATGAAGTTCGTGCCTAGGAGGTGAACGCGCGCCTTTGGATCGGCTTCCTGATATTTTAGGCCCTCAGAGGTCGAATAACCGATGCAGTAACCACGGAAGCACGATGTTGAGACAAGGTAGCCTTTCGATTGACATTAAAGAAACAGCGCAAAACGGGCACTATAGAATTCAGCCGTCCCAAGTATAAATGTTGCCACAGAGTTATTTGTACTGAGGTTAGCCATGAAACAATCGAGCGCTTTGGAGCTCATAATATAACGATCAATGCTCTAGATATCGTAGGAACTGCCGACAAAAGGATTGTAGGCTTTCGCCGCTCGTTTGTAACCTCTTCACTCTTCGTGGTGCGTTCGTAGTCACTTACGGTGTAGCGCTTCTCGAATTGTTGTTTGCAAACCACACAACAGTCAGTGAGCAGCTAGGTGCATGTGTGCGAAATCTGATTGTCGCATTCATTGGAGGTCGGCAGGCTCCTCAAACAGGAAATATCTCGGAGCAATTTTGGCACGCCTGCATATTTACTCGTGCACCATGGCGCGTAGCAGCCGTTGAGCCACCGATTAAAGCTCAGTAATGCGTTAAACGCGCTCAAAACGCGCAATTAGACATTTTCGTCGGCTACGACGCGCGCGCCAAATGCAGACGCTCCCCGCGGCTTCAGTACAAAGCGACTACAGCGCCGCCGCTACTGTCGCCCGCCGGAGCATCACCCGAGATGCGGCGCGGCCGCTTCGTTCGTTCCACTACCCCCTTCTATACTCCATCTCAGAAGTACCTTGCAGCACTGTGGAAGCTGCAAGGCTTGTTAGCCAATAGGAAAGGCGAAAGCTCCTCAAAACATGTTCATCCGCGTCGCGTCGTCTGCTCTTCGTCTCTTTGGCGTCGGCTCGCGTACCTTGTCGATAGCTGCTCCCCGCAGTTAATATAACAAGCAAAAACCTCTTCGGGAACGCCACCTCGCCGTTTATTTGATGATCAGAAGGCCAGTTGTAGACGGCGCGTTCGCTGGCGTTTGTGAGGGACGCAGTTTTTTCTTTTTTTTAACAGCGTTCATATCAGCGCTTTCAACGGGTTCTTTTTTGACAGCACCAAATGCATTACGCTACTACTATTGCTTCTCTCGGAAAATACTAGTGGTACATTCGACTGGTCGTTTGAGAGCGCTCTGACTGTGTTTGAAAGTGTTGAATTCAACAGCTTTAAAACTCTTCAACGAGAACAAGCTGTTATGCACGTCATGTTTCTCCTTCCTGATCATGTTTTGACCTCATAATGTTAGTAGCAACGGTTAGTTGCTATTTTACGTAATTTTTTCAGCGCCTGCGGAGCGCTCGAAAACGACCAGTCGAATGTACCATAGATGTTTGACCTAAAACGCTCCGCAGATTCAGTCAACGCACTTTCAGCGGCATCACGTACCGTTCTTGAGTGGAACAGCGAATTATTGGTACAGAAAACAATATACACATTCAGGGTGTTTCGCATCGTCAACGCATCACCGGAGCTAATGTTGTGGTGCCATCTGTTCAGTTTCCATCAAACAACTTTTACCGCTCGGCACTGCCTTGGTAGTCCTAGCAGCATCAAAACAAACGAGCCATCTAAATAATAGCGAATAAACATACCTGATGCTTTGCCCACAGCGTTAGACGAGACTAAGCGATGACAGATTATACCACTTATTTCTTGCTCTCCGGGCAGAAAGCCAGTAAAAAGCACGAATTCGGATGGAAGCGGGCGGCCTGGGGTGTATGGGGGCTGCCATGTTGCTGTGCGTCATCGCGGTTAGGGTGGCTATTACGATTACCCGTCTGTAACATTTTCGAAAATGCGAAGTGCATTCATGAAGGGCCTAACGTAATGTTGGGACGCGTGTACGCGCGGGAGAGGCAGACACAGTGGCGGATCCAAGAGGGGGGTGCGATTGGGCGATCGCCCCCCCCCCCCCCCCAAAGCCACCGACCCCGCCCCCTTTCCCCAGGACCTTCTCGACAGGAATTTTTCGGCACGCGAAATTTTTTAGCGCAGGGGCCTTGGCTGTTCGCGGCGACATGCAGCCATCACTTGCCATCTGCTCGGCGCGAAGCTGGCTAACCCCCGCCTTTTTGAAAGCGAGCTAAACACGCGTTCCATTATGCACCTTCAGAGAGAACTGGAATGTGTTTCCTGCTTGAGCATGCCAACAATGTTGTACCCCTGGCACACGGGCAGGGGCATCCTCCTGAAAGTCGTTTATGAGCGGTGACACAATACAAAGAAGCATAGGCGTGCGCACGTGGGGGGGGGGGGGGGGGGGGCAAAGTCAGCCACGTCGCTAGCGCCGCCATGGTGAATTCCGGCAGTGTCATTTGATTCGCCGATAGTGCGGTGCATTGTAGTCTGCACTATGGACACTGTTGGGAGTCGCGTGCGGCGGGACTCGACCACGGTGTAAGAAATTATTTTTCTTACACCGTGGTGCTAAGGACAAGTCAATGACCTCGGAGTCAATGACCTCGGAGAAGGCGGCTGCTGTCTCGAACCCCTGCAGGTGCTAACGGCGTCGCGAAAGGGGTGTTCGGGATTAGTGTTCCATCGAACCCGTCCACGGCAGCATTCCTGGCTCGCTCTACCACGCCTGCAAGAACCCTCCAGGAAAATGCGGCGCTCTGTGCCTCTGTCCATGCGCAGATCCTTGGGGTACTGACAGGTTCACGCACAGTGGTGCCTACCATAATAGAGTTTTAGCAAGTTCCGGAAATACGCCACGTACGGTGCGCAAATACGGTAAGGCAGTACGGTGGCGTTCCTTCTTTCCTTCTCGCTGTGGCTTTGCCGCTCCCCGTTCCAGTGACACTGCGTCCTTCGGCGTAGGTTGACAGGCAACAATCAGGCGTGACAACCCCCCAGTAACTTTTGGGAAAGCTCTTGTGGTGTGGTGCCTTCCCTGGCAAAAGGTCGACGACCGGGAAGGGAGAAGCAGTACCGTCATACGGTAGCTTATTTCCGAAACTTGCTAAAGCTCTCTAATGAATTCCAGAGCCGGTCGAAACAGCGTCAACCAGCCGCCTGATATTTAAGGTGGTGGTTCCACTGTCGCCATCTTGCCATTAGTTACTCTAGAGGAATTAGATGGCGCCACTAAGTCAGGAATGGAAGGACAACGCTTTGGAGGTCAAACTCCCCGAACTTGTGCTGGTGCTCCACTCTGGTTGAGAAGGGGGCGCGAAGCGTGGTGTCACGGTTCGGTGAAATTAGGCATTCAGCAGGAGCTTTTTTTTTTCTTCTCCCCTTCAGCAACGCTCTCTCTCCTTCTAAGACCCTCACTCACTGGTCCCCGTCGCATTTTAGTACTCGTCCTCACTCTCGCTCAATACCCCCCCTCCTCCTCATGCTGCCTCTCACCTGCAGGCCAGCGCAGTGGATGCTATGCCACATCTCCTGCCCTCGTGCTAGGCCACCTGGACTATTCCAGTTTTGGTGGTTTTGCCCCGTGCACCCCTTCTTCCCAGGAAAGGATTGCTCGGTCTACAGACTTTCTGGAAACACTTGTCCCCTCCCCCCTCCCAATGCAGTTAGACTGCGTGCTGGTGGAAAGCAGTATCACTCTCGAGCTGCGTTTACGTCAATGTGACAGAATGCAACGGTAGCGCGTCACCTTTCCTAGCGCATCAAAAGTAATTCGATGCGCCGCCGTTTACATGGAGAGCATGAACTCTCCCGAAAGGCTCTCGCTTTCTGCTCCCGCAGGTATCATGTAGCAACCGAAGGGTGCACTCGAACCCGACATGACAGGGGACCGGCGTTCCCCTTCTTGTGGAAGGTGGCCCGTGAGTCGACTTACCCCTTGAAATCCACAGATGCCTGGCGAAATCCACACCGATGCGCCTTCCTAGCGCACTACCCCCGTTTACATTTGATGCGATGTGCCAGTTGTCGCATTCATGTGCACGTGGTGCGTGCCATGCCGGCTTACGGCTAACTGTCAACGCAGGCGTATCCTTACCGTGGGAAGACCAACTGCACCACGCGTCCAACCACCGTGGAGACGGCGTACTGGTCTTTTGTTGAATGAATAAATGTCAGTCTATCACCCCAGCTGGCAGGCGAGTTACTGGCAGTCGCATCGAGCTGGCAGGCTATCATCTCGCTTACGTGAATGTGACAGTAACGCATTTGCTCTGCAAGTGCGTTTCGGAAAAGACAATGCGACGCCGTTTACAGGACCCCTCGTCGTCTTCTGGGCGAGTTGGTTGATGTCAAATGGATACATGCGCTTAGCTATGCGTCCAGCATGGGAGACAGAAATTAGCACTATTTTCTCCTTCATGAGCAACTCTATAAAGGTATACATATTAGCGCGAACAAAGAAACAAAGGCTAAAAAAAGAAGTAGGAGGAAGCAGAAAGGTCTCAGCGCCCGGCCTTTCTGCTTCCTCCCATTTTTTTCTCGTGATTTACGGCCTGTGATTAGACCAGGACTGGCAAAAACATCCCTGTCCGACGCATCAGTGCAATGCGTCTTCCCAGCGAATTGCCATTGTTCGTATGAATGCGATGCGCATTTGTGGCATTCGTGTAAGCGAGTTTTATGAATAACGATACCACTATAGTTGTTATAAACTTATCGTTTTCATAAACGCTTCCCTTCCTGTCCGGCTACTAGGCGCAAGCCCAAGTTCAGCCACGTCCGCTCGTCAGCCTTGCGGCTCACGCTACGAGTCTACGATCCGCTATCCTCAGACATCGCCAGTTCTAAATAGGCAGACTTACGAAAGACGTTGAATTGTTAGCCGCTGCTGCATTCCCGCAGCGTTTCTCCTTGAAGCATAAGCGGCGAGCTGAGCAAAGATAGAGAGGAGATGTTCGGTCGCGAGCACGACATGCACTGCGCGGATTACGAGGAGCAGCTGTTGATTTGTGCCGCCAGTGCAGCAACACAAGCCTAGAGGCATGAACCTTAGATTCCCGGCTGTATAGGCTACCCATTGAAGGCCACTGTGTTCCGACAGCTAAGGCCTGGTGTGGTTTACTGAATAATTAAAAAAAACATAGGAGGCTTACTATTTAGGGCGGGAAACGTACAAAATCGAGCGCCAGAAGATATATAGACCATTCGGAAAAATCCCGATGAATAGTGCACCCGCACATGCCACAGGGTGACCCCAAACACGGCCGAGGCTTACCGAATTTAGGTACACAAATTTAGGTGTGAAGTTTTCGAGCTGTATATACTGGGCAGACAGAAACCGCGTGCCGATCCCCAAAGTTCAGTCAGTGAAAGCAAGAGTAATGAATCGGAGAAACACGCAAAATGTTGCGCAAAACACGATCGCAGTTCTTAGGCCGTTACGTGGAACAGCTGTCAAAATGTGCTCGCGATAGAAGCGGGAGCGGATGCAGGGTAACCACTTGTTGCATGTTGTTCTACATTGACAGTGAAAAAAACCAGCAACAAGTCGCCTACGTGTAAACCTTCACTGCATAGGAAATATGAATTGGTTTCACCACTGCGGTTGCCTTGACTTGGCGTTTCCGGTAAAGGGTATTGTATATATTCGTGCGCGGTTCTCGTCTACCATTACATATGTTCGCCTGCCCTACTTTGCACCCCCACCCCCCCTTCCCACATAAGGGAACATAGTCAGAACACAGCGCATAAATTCCCCTCCTTCCTGTTGTCCTGAAGGAACTCACTTGTCCAGGGTGCTCCCCGCTAACAAAAAAAAAAAAAAAAAAAAAAGAGGGAGAAAAGAAGGAAAGGATTCTAGCGCCGCCCTGCTATCCCTGCCGCAAAGTATCTTCCTTACACCATGCCCTGCAGTCAGCAGAAGTTCATGCCGCTTCGTTATTACTGGCTGAAATTTGCAAGAACCCAGGCTGTGTTCCTGCAGTCAGCAACGCAACAAATACTCTTTGGCTCCGTGGTTTATTGAAACCAATGACGGATATTCACAGCCGACTTCAAGGGGAAGAGTTCGCAAGCGCCCGTGTCCTTTAGGAGCGAGCTTGATGTACTAATGGGGAACGCCTTCATGTGGTACTCCCTGAACACTTGGGGTGCACGGAAATATGCTCACGGGTGTTCCTGCGTTGCACTGCCATGGAAATGCGCCTGCCGTATGTGGAAATCGAACCCGCGTCCTCGAGCTTGTAGCCTAATCTAGCAAGTTCAGAGCACAGCAAGCGCGGTTGACCATGATGGGTTACTTTCGCGACACGCACTCCTGCCGCGCCGCAGTTCGGCTGGCCCACATTTGGTTTGTTTGGTTCGTAGCAATGAGACAAAGGAACACTCAGCAAGTACAAAACAGATTTGATGTCATTCCTTTATGTGTGCCTCGTCCCGTATTCATGCTGTTTATTGCAAAGGGCTCATACCAACAAGCCCAGCCAACTTCACTTCTGGCAAACTGCATTTTTTGTAAAAAAAAAAAAAAAAAAAAAAAAAAAAAAAAAAGTGAGGTGGTATTCAAAACATACTTCACCCACGCACACGCACTGTCCGTGTTTCTGCTTTCTTTTGTCTGCCGTTGCTCACCCCCTCCACACACAAGGGACGTTCCAAGGATACGACATTCCTTTTCACCTGACGACCCTCACCCTTAGACCGCGCCCTCACCCCAACCTCTCAGAGGATTGCACACCTGCTTTCACGCTCTCCCGCGCAGCCCACGAAACGCTGAGGGTAGGCAAAAAAAAAAAAAAAAAAAAAAGAGACGGGCTCAAGCAGCAT